>JAKWBO010000628.1:0-32500 GCA_034336685.1 Luscinia luscinia | reverse complement strand
GGGGGGACAGGGAACACCCCTGGGGCTTGGGGACACCCCTGAGCGTGGGGACACCTGAGCGTGGGGACAGTCCTGGGATTTGGGGACAGCCCTGAGCCTGGGGATACCCGCTGGGGTTTGGGGACACCCCTGGGGCTTGGGGACACCCTGGCGTGGGGACACCCCTGGGCCTGGGGACACCCCCTGGGGCTTGGGGACACCCCTGAGCGTGGGGCGATACCCCTGGGGTTTGGGGACAATCTCCAGGGAATGGGGACATTCACCCTGGGGCTTGGGGACAATCCCAAGAGGAACCGAAACCCCAAATTCGGGTCCCCAAAACCCTCTGGGACTCTCCTTGGGGACATGGTTACACCCCTGGGGTTTGGGGACAGTCCCCAGGGGCTTGGGGACACCCCTGGGGCTTGGGGACAATCCCTGGGCTAGGGACACCCCTGGGGCTTGGGAACAATCCTCTGTGGCTTGGGGACACCCCTGGGGTTTCGCGGACAATCCTCCAGGGGTTTGGGGACAATCCCAAGGATTTGGGGACATCCTGGGGTTTGGGGACAATATTTCAGGGGTTTGGGGACAATCTCCTGGGCTTGGGGACATTCACAGAGGGCTTGGGGACAATCCCAAGAGGAACTGGAACCCCAAATTTGGGACCCCAAACCCTCTGGGACTCTCCTTGGGGACATGGGGACAATTTCTTGGGCTTGGGGACAATCCCCAGGGGCTTGGGGACAATTCTTCAGGGGTTTGGGACAATCCTCTGGGGTTTGGGGACAATCCTCTGGGGCTTGGGGACACCTCCTGGGCTTGGGGACATTCACAGGGGCTTGGGGACAATCCCAGGGAGCTTGGGGACACCCCCTGAGCTTGGGGACAATCCCAAGAGGAACTGGGACCCCAAATTCGGGTCCCCAAAACCCTCTGGGACTTTTCTTGGGGACATGGGGACAATCTCCTGGGCTTGGGGACAATCCCCAGGGGCTTGGGGACAATTTCAGAGGTTTGGGGACAATCCTCTGGGGTCTGGGGACAATTTCCAGGGAATGGGGACAATTCTCCAAGGGTTTGGGGACACCCCCAGGGATTTGGGGACAATCCCCAGAGGAACTGAAACCCCAAATTTGGGACCCCAAAACCCTCTGGGACTCTCCTTGGGGACATGGGGACAATCTCCAGGGCTTGGGGACATCCCCAGGAATGGGGACATCCCCAGGGGCTTGGGGACAATCCCAAGAGGAACCGAGAACCCCAAATTCGGGTCCCCCAAACCCTCTGGGACTTTTTCTTGGGGGACATGGGGACAATCACCAGGGGTTTGGGGACAATCCTCTGGGGCTTGGGGACAATCCCAAGAGGAACTGGAACCCCAAATTTGGGACCCCAGAACCCTCTGGGACTTTCCTTGGGGACATGGGGACAATCCTCTGGGCTTGGGGACAATCCCCAGGGCTTGGGGACAACCCCAGGAGGAACTGGGATCTCCCCAGAGGAACTGGGACCCCAAATTTGGGACCCCAAAACCCTCTGGGACAATCTCCTTGGGGACATGGGGACAATCCCCAGGGCTTGGGGACATTCCCAGGGATTTGGGGACAATCTCCTGGGCTTGGGGACAACCCCAGGGTTTGGGGACACCCCTGATCTTGGGGACAATCCCAAGAGGAACTGAAACCCCAGATTCGGGTCCCCCAAAACCCTCTGGAACTTTCCTTGGGGGACACGGGGACAATCCCCTGGGCTTGGGGACATTCACAGGGGCTTGGGGACAATTTCCAGAGGTTTGGGGACAATCCTCTGGGGTCTGGGGACAATCCTCTGGGCTTGGGGACAACCTCAGGGTTTGGGGACACCCCTGATCTTGGGGACAATCCCAAGAGGAACCAAAACCCCAAATTCGGGTCCCCCAAAACCCTCTGGGACTTTCCTTGGGGGACACGGGGACAGCGCTGTGACCCTCCTCCCCGCTGTCCCCCCGTGTCCCCGCGTGTCCCCCGCGTGTCCCCGCGTGTCCCCAAGGCGTGGAGGTGGCGGAGGAGCAGGAGCAGGAGGAGGAGGAGGCGTCGCTGCGGCAGAAGCTGCTGGGGCTGGTGCAGAAGGTGGTCGGGCTGCGGGGACCCCAAAAAGAGGAGGAGGCGCCCCGAGGAGCCGCTGGTGCCCAGTGAGGAGGGGGACGTTTGGGGGCGTTTGGGGCGTTTTGGGGGCGTTTTGGGGCGCTATGGGGGCGATTTGAGGACGTTTTGGGACGTTTGGGGGCATTTTGGGGGCGTTTGGGGACATTTTGGGGGCGTTTGGGGGCGTTTTGGGGACATTTGGGGGCGTTTTGGGGCGTTTTGGGGCGTTTTGGGGGCATTTTGGGGCGTTTTGGGGCGTTTTGGGAAATTTTGGGGGTTTTGGGGGCGTTTTGGGGGCGTTTTGGGGCGTTTTGGGGGCGTTTTGGGGCGTTTTGGGGCATTTTGGGGACACTTTGGGGACATTTGGGGACATTTGGGACATTTTGGGACGTTTTGGGGGCGTTTGGGGACATTTTGGCGGCGTTTTGGGGACGTTTGGGGCGTTTTGGGGCGTTTGGGGACATTTGGGGACGTTTGGGGACATTTTGGGGACATTTTGGGGACGTTTTGGGGACGTTTTGGGGACATTTTGGGGACATTTTGGGGCGTTTTGGGGGTGTTTTGGGGCGTTTTGGGGGCGTTTTGGGGACATTTTGGGGACGTTTGGGGACATTTTGGGGGCGTTTTGGGGCATTTGGGGACATTTTGGGACATTTTGGGGCGATGGGTGGCAGGGGGTGTGGGGACAAGGAGTAGCCACAAGGTGGCGCTCGGGGGTGGCGGCTGTGGGAGGGGCTGGGGTGGTGGTGTCACCAGTGTCACCAGTGTCACCAGTGTCACCAGTGTCATTGTCACCGGTGTCACCAGTGTCACCAGTGTCATTGTCACCAGTGTCACCAGTGTCGCCAGTGTCAGTGTCAGCCCAGTGTCACCAGTGTCACCAGTGTCCCCCAGTGTCCCCCAGTGTCACCAGTGTCATTGTCACCAGTGTCACCAGTGTCACCAGTGTCCCCCAGTGTTCCCAGTGTCACCAGTGTCACCAGTGTCATTGTCACCAGTGTCACCAGTGTCCCCAGTGTCACCTGTGTCATTGTCACCATTGTCACCAGTGTCACCAGTGTCACCAGTGTCCCCTGTGTTCCCAGTGTCATCAGTGTCATTGTCACCAGTGTCACCATTGTCACCAGTGTCACCATTGTCACCAGTGTCCCCAGTGTCCCCAGTGTCCCCCAGTGTCCCCAATGTCCCCTAATGTCCCCAATGTCCCCAGTGTCATTGTCTCCTGTGTCCCAGGCACCCTCCAGGAGCTGATTTCCCAGCCCATGGTGCACTGGGCGCAGAAGTCACAGTGTCCCCAATGTCCCCAGTGTCACCAATATCATTGTCACCAATGTCATTGTCCCCAATTCCAGGCACCCTCCAGGAGCTGATCTCGCAGACCATGGTGCACTGGGGGCAGGAATCACTGTGTCACCAATGTCCCCAATGTCCCCAGTGTCACTCTGTGTCCCTAATGTCCCTGTCCCTGTCCCCAGGCACCTCCAGGAGCTGATCTCGCAGACCATGGTGCACTGGGCGCAGGAATCACTGTGTCACCAGTGTCCCTAATGTCCCCAATGTCCCTGATGTCATTGTCACCAATATCATTGTCTCCAATGTCATTGTCCCCAATTCCAGGCACCCTCCAGGAGCTGATCTCGCAGACCATGGTGCACTGGGCGCAGGAATCACTGTGTCACCGATGTCCCCAGTGTCCCCAATGTCCCCAATGTCCCGAGTGTCACTCTGTGTCCCCAGTGTCACTCTCCGTGTCCCCAGGCACCTCCAGGAGCTGATTTCCCAGACCATGGTGCACTGGGCGCAGGAGTCACTGTGTCACCAATGTCCCCAGTGTCACCAATGTCATTGTCCCCAATGTCATTGTCCCCAATCCCCAGGCACCCTCCAGGAGCTGATCTCGCAGACCATGGTGCACTGGGCGCAGGAATCACTGTGTCACCAATGTCCCCAGTGTCCCCAATGTCCCCAGTGTCACTCTGTGTGTCCCCAGTGTCACTCTCCCTGTCCCCAGGCACTCTGCAGGAGCTGATCTCGCAGACCATGGTGCACTGGGAGCAGGAGTCACTGTGCCACCAATGTCCCCAATGTCCCCAATGTCCCCAGTGTCACTCTCTGTGTCCCCAATGTCATTGTCCCCAATTCCAGGCACTCTCCAGGAGCTGATCTCGCAGACCATGGTGCACTGGGCGCAGGAGTCACTGTGTCCCCAATGTCCCCAGTGTCCCCAGTGTCACTCTGTGTCCCCAGTGTCACTCGTGTCCCCAGTGTCACTCTCCCGTCCCCAGGCACCTCTGCAGGAGCTGATTTCCCAGACCATGGTGCACTGGGCGCAGGAATCACAGTGTCCCCAATGTCCCCAATGTCCTGAGTGTCACTTTCAGGTCCCCAGTGTCCCCAGTGTCCTAATGTCCCTGTGTCCCCAGTGTCCCCAATGTCCCCAGTGTCACTCTCTGTGTCCCCAGGCACCCTGCAGGAGCTGATCTCGCAGACCATGGTGCACTGGGCGCAGGAATCACTGTGTCCCCAATGTCCCTGATGTCATTGTCACCAATATCATTGTCACCAATGTCATTGTCCCCAATTCCAGGCACTCTGCAGGAGCTGATTTCCCAGCCCATGGTGCACTGGGTGCAGGAATCACAGTGTCACCAATGTCCCCAGTGTCTCCAGTGTCACTCTCTGTGTCCCCAGTGTCACTCTGTGTGTCCCCAGGCACCCTCCAGGAGCTGATTTCCCAGACCATGGTGCACTGGGCGCAGGAGTCACTGTGTCTCTCTAATGTCCCCAGTGTCACCAATATCATTGTCACCAATGTCATTGTCCCCAATTCCAGGCACCCTGCAGGAGCTGATCTCGCAGACCATGGTGCACTGGGCGCAGGAGTCACTGTGTCCCCAATGTCCCCAGTGTCCCCAATGTCACTGATGTCCTTGTCCCTGTCCCCAGGCACTCTGCAGGAGCTGATCTCGCAGCCCATGGTGCACTGGGAGCAGGAATCACTGTGTCACCGATGTCCCCAGTGTCCCCAATGTCCCCAATGTCCCGAGTGTCACTCTCTGTGTCCCCAGTGTCACTCTCCGTGTCCCCAGGCACCCTCCAGGAGCTGATTTCCCAGACCATGGTGCACTGGGCGCAGGAATCACTGTGTCACCAATGTCCCTGATGTCATTGTCACCAATATCATTGTCCCTGATGTCATTGTCCCTGTCCCCAGGCACTCTCCAGGAGCTGATCTCGCAGACCATGGTGCACTGGGCGCAGGAATCCTTCATCCAGAGCCCGGCCCTGGTCCGTGCCATGTTCTCGCTGCTGCACCGCCAGTACGACGCGCTGGGCGAGCTGGGCCGGGCGCTGCCCAAGGCCTACGCCATCAGCGGCGCCTCGGTGCGCGACACCACGGAGCTGCTCGAGTGCCTGGGGCAGATCCGCTCGCTGCTCATCGTGCAGATGGGCGCCGAGGAGGAGAACCTCATGATCCAGAGCATCGGGTGAGGACTGTCACCTGTGTCACCTCTGTGTCACCATTGTCACCTCCGTGTCACTTTGTGTCACCTTTGTGTCGCCATTGTTATCCTCTGTCGCTCTGTGTCAGCTTTGTTACCTTGTGTCACCTCATGATCCAGAGCATCGGGTGAGCCACGGCGTCACCATTGTCACCTTTGTGTCACTTTATGTCACTTTGTATCGCTCTGTGTCACCCTGTGTCATCATTGTTACCTTTGCACCACTCTGTGTCACTCTGTGTCACTCTGTGTCACACTGTGTCACTCTTGCCTTCCTGTGCCACTCTGTGTCACCTTGTATCGCTCTGTGTCACCCTCTGTCATTCTGTGTCACTCTGTGTCACTCTGTGTCACTCTGTGTCACTCTGTGTCAGCTTCGGGGTCACTCTGTGTCAGCTTTGTCACCCTGTGTCACTCTGTGTCACCCTGTGTCACTCTGTGTCATCCTTGGGTCACTCTGTCATCATTGTTACCCTGTGCCACTCTGTGTCACCTTGTATCGCTCTGTGTCACTCTGGGTCACTCTGTGTCAGCTTTGTCACCCTGTGTCACTCTGTGTCACCCTGTGCCACCTCGGTGCGCGACACCACGGCGCTGCTCGAGTGCCTGGGGCAGATCCGCTCGCTGCTCATCGTGCAGATGGGCGCCGAGGAGGAGAACCTCATGATCCAGAGCATCGGGTGAGGGACTGTCACCTGTGTCACCTTTGTGTCCCCATTGTCACCTTTGTGTCACCATTATCACCTCTGTGTCACCATTGTTACTCTCCTGTGTCGCTCTGTGTCAGCTTTGTCACTCTGTGTCACCTCATGATCCAGAGCATCGGGTGAGGGACTGTCCTCTGTGTCACCTTTGTGTCCCCATTGTCACCTTTGTGTCACCATTATCACCTCTGTGTCACCATTGTTACCCTGTGTCGCTCTGTGTCAGCTTTGTCACTCTGTGTCACCTCATGATCCAGAGCATCGGGTGAGGGACTGTCCTCTGTGTCACCTTTGTGTCCCCATTGTCACCTTTGTGTCACCATTATCACCTCTGTGTCACCATTGTTATCCTGTGTCGCTCTGTGTCACCTTTGTCACCCTGTGTCACCCTGTGTCATCCTGTGTCACTCTGTGTCACTCTGGGTCACTCTGTGTCAGCTTTGTCACCCTGTGCCACCCTGTGCCACCTCGGTGCGCGACACCACGGAGCTGCTCGAGTGCCTGGGGCAGATCCGCTCGCTGCTCATCGTGCAGATGGGCGCCGAGGAGGAGAACCTCATGATCCAGAGCATCGGGTGAGCCACGGTGTCACTTTGTGTCACTTTGTGTCACTTTGTGTCACCTTTGTGTCACCTTTGTGTCACCATTGTTACCTTTGTATCGCTCTGTGTCGCTCTGTGTCAGCTTTGTTACCTTGTGTCACCTCATGATCCAGAGCATCGGGTGAGAGACTGTCACCTGTGTCACCTCTGTGTCATCATTGTCACCTTTGTGTCACCATTGTCACCTTTGTGTCACCATTATCACCTCTGTGTCACCTTTGTGTCGCCATTGTTATCCTGTGTCGCTCTGTGTCAGCTTTGTGTCACCTTGTATCATCCTGTGTCACTCTGTGTCACCTTTGTGTCAGCTTGTATCACCGTGTGTCGCCATTGTTATCCTGTGTCACTCTGTGTCAGCTTTGGGTCACTCTGTGTCAGCTTTGTCTCTCTGTGTCACTCTGTGTCACCTTGTATCGCTCTGTGTCACCCTGTGTCATTCTGTGTCACTCGGTGTCACTCTGTGTCAGCTTTGGGTCACTCTGTGTCACCTTTGTTACCCTGTGCCACTCTGTGTCACCTTGTATCGCTCTGTGTCATCACTGTGTCACTCTGTGTCAGCATTGTTACTCTGTGTCACCCTGTGTCACTCCTGTGCCACCCTGTGCCACCCTGTGTCACCCTGTGCCACCTCGGTGCGCCGACACCACGGGCGCTGCTCGAGTGCCTGGGGCAGATCCGCTCGCTGCTCATCGTGCAGATGGGCGCCGAGGAGGAGAACCTCATGATCCAGAGCATCGGGTGAGCCACGGCGTCACCATTGTCACCTCTGTGTCACTTTGTGTCACCATTATCACCTCTGTGTCACCTTTGTGTCGCCATTGTTATCCTGTGTCGCTCTGTGTCAGCTTTGTCACTCTGTGTCACCTCATGATCCAGAGCATCGGCTGAGCCACGGCGTCACTTTGTGTCACCTGTGTCACTTTGTGTCACTTTGTGTCACCATTGTTACCTTTGTACCCCTCTGTGTCACCTCTGTGTCACCTTGTATCATCCTGTGTCACTCTGTGTCAACTTTGTTACCCTGTGTCACCCTGTGTCACCTTGTATCGCTCTGTGTCACTCTGTGTCACCTTTGGGTCACTCTGTGTCTCCTTGTATCGCTCTGTGTCACCCTGTGTCACTCTGTGTCACTCTGTATCAGCTTTGTCACCGTGTGTCACCCTGTGTCATCCTGTGTCACTCTGTGTCATCCTTGGGTCACTCTGTGTCACCTTTGTCACCCTGTGTCACCCTGTGCCACCCTGTGCCACCTCGGTGCGCTGACACCACGGAGCTGCTCGAGTGCCTGGGGCAGATCCGGCCAGCTGCTCATCGTGCAGATGGGCGCCCGAGGAGGAGAACCTCATGATCCAGAGCATCGGGTGAGCCACGGCGTCACTTTGTGTCACCTCTGTGTCACTTTGTGTCACCATTATCACCTCTGTGTCACCTTTGTGTCGCCATTGTTATCCTGTGTCACTCTGTGTCAGCTTTGTTACCCTGTGTCACCCTGTGTCACCTTGTATCGCTCTGTGTCACTCTGTGTCACCTTTGGGTCACTCTGTGTCTCCTTGTATCGCTCTGTGTCACCCTGTGTCACTCTGTGTCACTCTGTATCAGCTTTGTCACCATGTGTCACTCTGTGTCACTCTGTGTCATCCTTGGGTCACTCTGTGTCACCTTTGTTACCCTGTGTCACCCTGTGTCACCCTGTGTCACTCTGTGTCATCACTGTGTCACTCTGTGTCAGCTTTGTCACCCTGTGTCACCCTGTGTCACCCTGTGTCACCCTGTGCCACCTCGGTGCGCTGACACCACGGAGCTGCTCGAGTGCCTGGGGCAGATCCGCTCGCTGCTCATCGTGCAGATGGGGCGCCGAGGAGGAGAACCTCATGATCCAGAGCATCGGGTGAGCCACGGTGTCACCATTGTCACCTTTGTGTCACTTTGTTTATTGTCACCTTTGTGTCACTCTTGTGTCACTCTGTGTCACCATTGTTACCTTTGTAGCTCACTCTGTGTCGCTCTGTGTCACGCTTTGTATGCCTTGTGTCACCTCTGTGTCACCCCTTGTGTCACTCTGTCACTCTGTGTCACCTTTGTCACCCTGTGCCACCTCTGTGTCACCTTGTATCGCTCTGTGTCACCTGTGACACTCTGTGTCACTCTGTGTCATCCTTGGGTCACTCTGTGTCAGCTTTGTCACCCTGTGCCACCCTGTGCCACCCTGTGTCACCCTGTGCCACCCTGTGCCACCTCGGTGCGCGACACCACGGCGCTGCTCGAGTGCCTGGGGCAGATCCGCTCGCTGCTCATCGTGCAGATGGGCGCCGAGGAGGAGAACCTCATGATCCAGAGCATCGGGTGAGCCACGGCGTCACTTTGTGTCACTTTGTGTCACCATCGTCACCTCTGTGTCACCTCTGTGTCACCTTTGTGTCGCCATTGTTATCCTGTGTCGCTCTGTGTCAGCTTTGTCACTCTGTGTCACCTCATGATCCAGAGCATCGGGTGAGCCACGGCGTCACTTTGTGTCACCTGTGTCACTTTGTGTCACTTTGTGTCACCATTGTTACCTTTGTACCCCTCTGTGTCACCTCTGTGTCACCTTGTATCATCCTGTGTCACTCTGTGTCAACTTTGTTACCCTGTGTCACCCTGTGTCACCTTGTATCGCTCTGTGTCACTCTGTGTCACCTTTGTGTCGCCATTGTTATCCTGTGTCACTCTGTGTCACCTTTGGGTCACTCTGTGTCTCCTTGTATCGCTCAGTGTCACCCTGTGACACTCTGTGTCACTCTGTATCAGCTTTGTCACCATGTGTCACTCTGTGTCACTCTGTGTCACTCTGTGTCATCCTTGGGTCACTCTGTGTCACCTTTGTTACCCTGTGTCACTCTGTGTCACCCTGTATCACCCTGTGTCACTCTGTGTCACTCTGTGTCATCCTTGGGTCACTCTGTGTCAGCTTTGTCACCCTGTGTCACTCTGTGTCACCTTGTATCGCTCTGTGTCACTCTGTGTCACATGATTCAGAGCATGGGATGAGCCACGGTGTCACCTGTGTCACCCTGTGTCACCTTATATCACCCTGTGTCACCTTTGTCACCCTGTGTCACCCTGTGTCACCTCATGATTCAGAGCATCAGGTGAGTGAGGGGTGTGTCACCTGTGTGTCACCCTGTGTCACCAAATGTCACCTGGACACCCCCAAATCTGCCCCTGGACACCCCAAATCTCACCTGGACACCCCAAATCTCACCTGAGCACCCCGAGATCTCACCTGAGCACCCCAAACCTGCCCCTCAACACCCCAAATCTGCCCCTGACACCCCAAATCTGCCCCTAGACACCCCAAATCTCACCTGGACACCCCAAATCCGCCCCCAGGAACATCATGAACAACAAGGTGTTCTACCAGCACCCCAAACCTGCCCCTGAGCACCCCAAATCTGCCCCTGGACACCCCAAATCTGCCCCTCAGACACCCCAAATCTCACCTGAGCACCCCAAATCTGCCCCTGGACACCCCAAATCTGCCCCTGAGCACCCCAAATCTGCCTCTGAACACCCCAAATCTCACCTGGACACCCCAAATCCGCCCCCAGGAATATCATGAACAACAAGGTGTTCTACCAGCACCCCAAACCTGCCCCTGGACACCCCAAATCTGCCCTCAGACACCCCAAATCTGCCCCTGAGCACCCCAAATCTGCACCTGGACACCCCAAATCTGCCCCTAGGAACATCATGAACACCAAGGTGTTCCCCTCAGCACCCCAAACCTGTCCCTGAGCACCCCAAATCTCCACCTGGACACCCCAAATCTGCCCCTGAGCACCCCAAATCTCACCTGGACACCCCAAATCTGCCCCTGGACACCCCAAATCTCACCTGAACACCCCAAATCCGCCCCCAGGAACATCATGAACAACAAGGTGTTCTACCAGCACCCCAACCTGATGCGGGCTCTGGGCATGCACGAGACGGTGATGCAGGTGATGGTCAGCGTGCTGGGCGGCGGGGAGTCCAAGGTGAGCCCTCTCCCACCCCTGGGACCCCCTGGACCCCCAAATCCCCCTGACCCCCCGGTGCCCCCAGGAGATCCGGTTCCCCAAGATGGTGACGAACTGCTGCCGGTTCCTGTGTTACTTCTGCCGGATCAGCCGCCAGAACCAGCGCTCCATGTTCGACCACCTGGGCTACCTGCTGGAGAATAGTGGGATCGGGCTGGGTGAGACCCCAAAATCCCCCAAAATTCCCCCAAAATCACCCCCAGAAACTCACTGTGTCACTGGTGTCACCCCTGTGTCACCCCACCTGGGCTACCTGCTGGAGAACAGCGGGATCGGGCTGGGTGAGACCCCAAAATTCCCAAAATCCCCTAAAATCACCCCCAGAAACCCCCCAGTGTCACTGGTGTCACCCCTGTGTCACCCCCTGTGTCACCCCTGTGTCACTCCCCACCTGGGCTACCTGCTGGAGAACAGCGGGATCGGGCTGGGTGAGACCCCAAAAATCCCCAAAATCCCCCAAAAATCACCCCAGAAACCCCCAGTGTCACCTCTACTCGGTGTCACCCCATGCTGTCACTGTCACCCCAGTGTCACCCCCACCTGGGCTACCTGCTGGAGAACAGCGGGATCGGGCTGGGTGAGACCCCAAAATCCCCCAAAAATCCCCAAAATCACCCCCAGAAACCCCAGTGTCACCTCTGTGTCCTCAGTGTCACCCCCATGCTGTCACTGTCACCCCTGTCCTGTGTCACCCCTGCCCTGTGTCACCCCCACCTGGGCTACCTGTTGGAGAACAGCGGGATCGGGACTCCGTGAGACCCCAAAATCCCCAAAAATCCCCAAAAATCCAACCTGGGACCCTCCAGTGTCACCTCCTGTGTCACCTGGTGTCCCCTCCCTGCCACCCTCACCCTGTCACTGTCACCCTCTGTCCCCTCAGTGCCACCCCCTGTCCCCTCCTGTCCCCTTGGGTGTCCTGATGCCACCTTGAGGGGAACCTCTGCCCCCATTGTGTCCCCCCATGTCCCAAATTTGTCCCCAATTTGTCCCCAATTTGTCCCCATGTCCCAAATTTGTCCCCCAATTTGTCCCCTATTTGTCCCCAAATTTGTCCCCCTGTCCCAAATTTGTCCCAAACTTGTCCCAATTTGTCCCAAACTTGTCCCCAATTTGTCCCAAATTTGTCCCAAATTTGTCCCCAAATTTGTCCCCAAATTTGTCCCCAAATTTGTCCCCATGTCCCCAATTTGTCCCCAAATTTGTCCCCAATTTGTTCCCAAATTTTTCCCCTGTCCCCAATTTGTCCCCATGTCCCCAGTTTGTCCCCAAATTTGTCCCCATGCCCCAAATTTGTCCCCAATTTGTCCCCAATTTTGTCCCCAATTTGTCCCCAATTTGTCCCCATGTCCCCAATTTGTCCCCAACTTGTCCCCTTTTCCCAAATTTGTCCCCGTGTCCCCAATTTGTCCCCAAATTTGTCCCAAATTTGTCCCCAAATTTGTCCCCACGTCCCCAGTTTGTCCTCAACGTGTCCCCGCCCCAAATTTGTCCCCGTGTCCCCAGTTTGTCCCCACAATTTGTCCCAAATTTGTCCCCAAATTTGTCCCCGTGTCCCCAATTTGTCCCCAAATTTGTCCCCAAATTTGTCCCCAATTTGTCCCCAACTTTTCCCCGTGTCCCCAATTTGTCCCCAACTTGTCCCCAGGCATGCAGGGCTCCACCCCCCTGGACGTGGCGGCCGCCTCGGTCATCGACAACAACGAGCTGGCGCTGGCGCTGAAGGAGCAGGACCTGGAGAAGGTGGGGACACCTGTGTCACCTGTGTCACCTGTGTGTCACCTGTGTGTTACCTGTGTCACCTGTGTCACCTGTGTGTCACCTGTGTGTCACCTGTGTGTCATCTGTGTCTCCTGTGTCACCTGTGTGTCCCCAATGTCACCTGGTGACAGCGAGCTGGCGCTGGCGCTGAAGGAGCAGGACCTGGAGAAGGTGGGGACACCTGTGTCACCTGTGTGTCATCTGTGTGTCACCTGTGTGTCACCTGTGTGTCCCCAATGTCACCTGGTGACAGCGTAGCTGGCGCTGGCGCTGAAGGAGCAGGACCTGGAGAAGGTGGGGACACCTGTGTCACCTGTGTGTCACCTGGTGTCACCTGTGTGTCACCTGTGTCACCTGTGTGTCACCTGTGTGTCACCTGTGTGTCCCCAATGTCACCTGGTGACAACGAGCTGGCGCTGGCGCTGAAGGAGCAGGACCTGGAGAAGGTGGGGACACCTGTGTCACCTGTGTCACCTGTGTGTCACCTGTGTGTCACCTGTGTGTGATCTGTGTGTCACCTGTGTGTCATCTGTGTGTCACCTGTGTCACCTGTGTCACCTGTGTCACCTCTGTGTGATCTGTGTGTCACCTGTGTGTCACCTGTGTGTCACCTGTGTGTCCCCAATGTCACCTGGTGACAACGAGCTGGCGCTGGCGCTGAAGGAGCAGGACCTGGAGAAGGTGGGGACACCTGTGTCACCTGGGTGTCACCTGTGTGTCACCTGTGTCACCTGTGTGTCACCTGTGTGTGATCAGTGTCACCTGTGTGTTACCTCTGTGTCACCTGTGTCACCTGTGTGTCACCTGTGTGTCATCTGTGTGTCACCTGTGTCAGCTGTGTCACCTGAGTGTCACCTGTGTGTCACCTGTGTCACCTGTGTGTCACCTGTGTCACCTGTGTCTCCTGTGTCTCCTGTGTGTCAGCTGTGTGTCATCTGTGTGTCACTTGTGTCACCTGAGTGTCACCTGTGTGTCACCTGTGTGTTACCTGGGTCAGCTTTGTGTCACCTGTGTGTCACCTGTGTGTCATCTGTGTGTCACCTGTGTCACCTGTGTCACCTGTGTGTCATCTGTGTCACCTGTGTGTCACCTGTGTGTCACCTGTGTGTCACCTGTGTCACCTGTGTCACCTGTGTGTCACCTGTGTGTCACCTGTGTGTCACCTGGGTCAGCTTTGTGTCACCTGTGTCACCTGTGTGTCACCTGTGTGTCACCTGTGTGTTACCTGGGTCAGCTGTGTGTCACCTGTGTCACCTGTGTCACCTGTGTGTCAGCTGTGTGTCACCTGTGTCACCTGGTTCACCTGTGTGTCACGTGTGTGTCACCTGTGTCCTCTGTGTCGCCTGTGTCACCTGTGTCACCTGTGTGTAACCTGTGTCACCTGTGTGTCCCCAATGTCCCCAATCCCCCCAATGTCCCCTCAGTGTCCCCAAATGTCCCCAAATGTCCCCAAATGTCACCTGGCATCACCTGTCACAGGTGGTGACGTACCTGGCGAGCTGCACCCTGCAGAGTCACCCCAAAACTGCTGCACCCCGAACTCCCCGTGTCCCCTGGGTGTCCCTCAGTGTCCCCTGGGTGTCCCTGGGTGTCCCCAAATGTCCCCTGGGTGTCCCCTGGGTGTCCCCAAATGTCCCCAAATGTCACCTGACCTCACCTGTCCCAGGTGGTGACGTACCTGGCGAGCTGCGGCCTGCAGAGTCACCCCAAAAACTGCTGCACCCCGAACTCCCCGTGTCCCCTGGGTGTCCCCAAATGTCCCCAATGCAATGTCCCCAAATGTCACCTGACCTCACCTGTGGCAGGTGGTGGCGATACCTGGCGAGCTGCGCCCTGCAGAGTCACCCCAAAAGCTGCTGCACCCGAACTCCCCGTGTCCCCTGGGTGTCCCCTCAGTGTCCCCTGGGTGTCCCCAAATGTCCCCCAATGTCCCCAAATGTCACCTGACAACACCTGGTCCCAGGTAGTGACGTACCTGGCGAGCTGCCGCCCTGCAGAGTCACCCCAAAACTGCTGCACCCCCAAACTCCCCGTGTCCCTGGGTGTCCCCTCAGTGTCCCCTGTGTCCCCAATGTCCCCAAATGTCACCTGATCTCACCTGTCCCAGGTGGTGACGTACCTGGCGAGCTGCGGCCTGCAGAGCTGCCCGATGCTCCTGGCCAAGGGTTACCCCGACATCGGCTGGAACCCCTGCGGTGGCGAGAAGTACCTGGACTTCCTGCGCTTCGCCGTGTTCGTCAACGGTGAGAGCGGCACAGGTGTGCTTAGGTGTGCCCAGGTGTGCCCAGGTGTGCTCAGGTGTGCCCAGGTCACCTCCAGGGGGTCCCTGTGTCCCCACCTGGCAGCAGTACCTGGACTTCCTGCGCTTTGTCAATGGTGAGAGAGGCACAGGTGTGCCCAGGTGTGCCCAGGTGTGCCCAGGTGTGCCCAGGTGTCACTCAGGTGTGCCCAGGTGTCACTCAGGTGTCACTCAGGTGTCCCCAAGTGTCCCCACCTGGCAGCAGTACCTGGACTTCCTGTGCTTCGCCGTGTTTGTTAATGGTGAGAGCGGCACAGGTGTGCCCAGGTGTGCCCAGGTGTGCCCAGGTGTGCCCAAAGTGTCCCCAGGTCACCTCCAGGGGATCCCTGTGTCCCCACCTGGCAGCAGTACCTGGACTTCCTGCGCTTCGCTGTGTTTGTTAATGGTGAGATGTGCCCAGGTGTGCCCAGGTGTGCCCAGGTGTGCCCAGGTGTGCCCAGGTGTCACTCAGGTGTCACTCAGGTGTGCCCAAGTGTCCCCACCTGGCAGCAGTACCTGGACTTCCTGCGCTTCGCCGTGTTCGTCAACGGTGAGAGCGGCACAGGTGTGCCCAGGTGTGCCCAGGTGTGCCCAGGTGTCACTCAGGTGTCACTCAGGTGTCACTCAGGTGTGCCCAGGTGTCCCCACCTGGCAGCAGTACCTGGACTTCCTGCAGCTTCTCTGTGTTTGTTAACGGTGAGAGCGGCACAGGTGTGCCCAGGTGTGCCCAGGTGTGCCCAGGTGTGCCCAGGTGTGCCCAGGTGTCACTCAGGTGTCACTCAGGTGTCACTCAGGTGTGCCCAGGTGTGCCCAAGTGTCCCCACCTGGCAGCAGTACCTGGATTTCCTGCACTTTGTCAATGTTGAGAGCGGCACAGGTGTGCCCAGGTGTGCCCAGGTGTGCTCAGGTGTGCCCAGGTGTGCCCTGAGTTTGTATTTTGGGGATTTTGGGGTGAATTTTGGGGTCCCTGTGCTGGGATTTTTGGGTTTCCTGTTTCAGGGATTTTTTGGATTTGTGCTCTGGCGATTTTGGGGTGAATTTTGGGGTGCCTGTGCTGGAGGTTTTAGGGGTTTTAGGGATTCCTGTTTTAGGGCTTTTTTGGGTTTTCTTCCTGTGGATTCTGGGGGCGTCCTGTGAATTTTGGGGTGCCTGCGCTGGGATTTTGGAGTTCCCTTTTTATGGATTTTGTATGTTTGTGTTTTGGGGATTTTGGGGTGAATTTTGGGGTCCCTGTGCTGGGATTTTAGAGTTCCCTTTTCAGGGATTTTGTATGTTTGTGTTTTGGGGATTTTGGGGTGTCCTGTGAATTTTGGGGTCCCTGTGCTGGGATTTTTGGGTTCCCTGTTTCAGGGAATTTTTGGATTTGTGCTCTGGGGATTTTGGGGTGAATTTTGGGGTCCCTGTGCTGGGATTTTTGGGTTCCCTGTTTCAGGAATTTTTGGATTTGTGCTCTGGGGATTTTGGGATGAATTTTGGGGTCCCTGCGCTGGGATTTTAGGGTTCCCTGTTTCAGGGATTTTTTGGATTTGTGCTCTGGGGATTTTGGGGCGTCCCTGTGAATTTTGGGGTCCCTGCGCTGGGATTTTTGGGTTTCCTGTTTTAGAGGTTTTGTGATTTTGTGTTTTGGGGATTTTGGGGTGTCCTGTGAATTTTAGGGTCCCTGTGCTGGGATTTTTGGGTTTCCTGTTTTAGAGGCTTAGTGGTTTTATGTTTAGGGGTTTTGGGGCACCCTGTAAATTTTGGGATCTGATTTCTTTAGGGAGAGCGTGGAGGAGAACGCCAACGTGGTGGTTCAGCCGCTGATCTGGGGTTCCCTGTTCTGCGGGGATTTTGGGGGTCCCCATTTTGGGGATTTTGGGGATTTTGGGGCATCCCTGTAAATTTTGGGATCTGATATTTTCAGGGGAGAGCGTGGAGGAGAACCCACCGTGGTGCTGTGGCTGCTGATCCTGTGCTGGGATTTTTGGGTTCCCTGTTTCAGGGAATTTTTGGATTTGTGCTCTGGGGATTTTGGGGTGAATTTTGGGGTCCCTGTGCTGGAGGTTTTAGGGGTTTTAGGGATTCCTGTTTTAGGGATTTTTTGGGTTTTCTTTCTGTGGATTCTGGGGCGTCCCTGGGAATTTTGGGGTGCCTGTGCTGGGATTTTAGAGTTCCCTTTTCAGGGATTTTGTATGTTTGTGTTTTGGGGATTTTGGGGTGTCCTGTGAATTTTGGGGTCTCCTGTGCTGGGATTTTAGAGTTCCCTTTTTAGGGATTTTGTAAGTTTGTGTTTTGGGGATTTTGGGGTGTCCTGTGAATTTTGGGGTCCCTGTGCTGGGATTTTTGGGTTCCCTGTTTCAGGGAATTTTTGGATTTGTGCTCTAGGGATTTTGGGGTGAATTTTGGGGTCCCTGTGCTGGGATTTTAGGGTTCCCTGTTTCAGGGAATTTTTGGATTTGTGCTCTGGGGATTTTGGGGTGAATTTTGGGGTCCCTGTGCTGGAGGTTTTAGGGGTTTTAGGGATTCCTGTTTTAGGGATTTTTGGGTTTTCTTTCTGTGGATTCTGGGGCGCTCTGAATTTTGGGGCCTGTGCTGGGATTTGAGTTCTTTTAGGATTTTGTATGTTGTGTTTTGGGATTTTGGGGTGTCCTGTGAATTTTGGGGTCCCTGTGCTGGGATTTTAGAGTTCCCTTTTAGGGATTTTGTATGTTTGTGTTTTGGGGATTTTGGGGTGTCCTGTGAATTTTGGGGTCCCTGTGCTGGGATTTTAGGGATTCCTGTTTTAGAGGCTTTGTGGTTTTGTGTTTAGGGGTTTTTGGGGCACCCCTGTAAATTTTGGGGTTCGATATTTTCAGGGGAGAGCGTGGAGGAGAACCCACCGTGGTGGTTCGGCTGCTGATCTGGGGTTCCCTGTTCTGGGGATTTTTGGGGTCCACATTTGGGGATTTTGGGGCATCCCTGTGAATTTTGGGGTTTGATATTTTCAGGGGAGAGCGTGGAGGAGAACCCAGCGTGGTGGTTCGGCTGCTGATCTGGGGTTCCCTGTTCTGGGGATTTTGGGGGTCCACGTTTGGGGTTTTTGGGGCATCCCTGTAAATTTTGGGATCTGATTTCTTTAGGGGAGAGCGTGGAGGAGAACCCAACGCGGTGGTTCGGCCGCTGATCTGGGGGTTCCCTGTTCTGGGGATTTTGGGGATCCACATTTGGGGATTTTGGGGCATCCCTGTAAATTTTGGGGTTTGATATTTTCAGGGGAGAGCGTGGAGGAAAACGCCAACGTGGTGGTTCGGCTGCTGATCTGGGGATTTTGAGAGTCCCCATTTTGGGGATTTTGGGGCATCCCTGTAAATTTTGGGGTTTGATTTTTTCATGGGAGAGCGTGGAGGAGAACCCACCGTGGTGCTGTGGCTGCTGATCCTGTGCTGGGATTTTTGGGTTCCCTGTTTCAGGAATTTTTGGATTTGTGTCCTGGGGATTTTGGGGCATCCCTGTAAATTTTGGGGTTTAATTTTTTCAGGGAGAGCGTGGAGGAGAACGCCAACGCGGTGGTTCGGCTGCTGATCTGGGGATTTTGGGAGTCCCCATTTTGGGGATTTTGGGGTTTTTGGGGCATCCCTGTAAATTTTGGGATCTGATTTCTTTAGGGGAGAGCGTGGAGGAGAACCCACCGTGGTGGTTCGGCCGCTGATCTGGGGATTTTGAGAGTCCCCATTTTGGGGATTTTGGGGTTTTTGGGGCATCCCTGTAAATTTGGGTTTGATATTTTCAGGGGAGAGCTTGGAGGAGAACCCAGCGTGGTGGTTCGGCTGCTGATCTGGGGTTCCCTGTTCTGGGGATTTTGGGGGTCCACATTTGGGGATTTTGGGGCATCCCTGTAAATTTTGGGGTTTGGTATTTTCAGGGGAGAGCGTGGAGGAGAACCCACCGTGGTGCTGTGGCCGCTGATCCTGTGCTGGGATTTTGGGTTCCCTGTTTCAGGGATTTTTTGATTTGTGTCCTGGGGATTTTGGGGCATCCCTGCAAATTTTGGGGTTTAATTTTTTCAGGGAGAGCGTGGAGGAGAACGCCAACGTGGTTAGCGGCCGCTGATCTGGGGTTCCCTGTTCTGGGGATTTTGGGAGTCCCCATTTTGGGGATTTTGGGGCATCCCTGTAAATTTTGGGATCTGATTCCTGCATAGGGGAGAGCGTGGAGGAGAAGCCACCGTGGTGCTGTGGCTGCTGATCCTGTGCTGGGATTTTAGGGTTCCCTGTTTCAGGGAATTTTTGGATTTGTGTCCTGGGGATTTTGGGGCATCCCTGTAAATTTTGGGGTTTAATTTTTTCAGGGGAGAGCGTGGAGAGGAGAACCCCACCGTGGTGGTTCGGCTGCTGATCTGGGGATTTTGGGGGTCCCCATTTTGGGGATTTTGGGGCATCCCTGTAAATTTTGGGGTTTGATTTTTTCAGGGGAGAGCGTGGAGGAAAACGCCAACGTGGTGGTTCGGCTGCTGATCCGCAGGCCCGAGTGCTTCGGGCCGGCGCTGCGCGGCGAGGGCGGCAGCGGGCTGCTGGCGGCGATCCAGGACGCGCTGAGCATCGCCCAGGACCCCGCACGGGATGGGCCCAGCGGGAGGAGGGAGAGGAGACCGTGAGGATTGGGATTGGGATTATTATGGGATGGGATTAGTTATTATGTAGGATTGAGGATTATATGGGATTGGGGCTGGGGCTGCTGGCGGCGATCCAGGACAGCGCTGAGCATCGCCAGGACCCCGCGAGGATGGACCCAGCGGGAGGAGGGAGAGAGACCGTGAGATTGGGATTGGGATTATTATGGGATTGGGGTTATTATGGGATTGGGATTATTATGGGATTGGGGTTGGGATGGGATTGGGGCTGGGGCTGCTGGCGGCGATCCAGGACGCGCTGAGCATCGCTTAGGACCCCCGCGACGGGATGGACCCAGCGGGAGGAGGGAGAGGAGACCGTGAGGATTGGGATTGGGATTATTATGGGATTGGGGTTATTATGGGATTGGGTTATTATGGGATTGGGGTTATTATGGGATTGGGGCTGGGGGCTGCTGGCGGCGATCCAGGACGCGCTGAGCATCGCTTTCAGGACCCCCGCGACGGGATGGACCCAGCGGGAGGAGGGAGAGGAGACCGTGAGGATTGGGATTGGGATTGGGATTATTATGGGATTTGGGTTATTCTGGGATTTGGGTTATGGGGTTGGGGTTGGGATGGGATTGGGGCTGGGGGCTGCTGGCGGCGATCCAGGACGCGCTGAGCATCGCCCAGGACCCCGCACGGGATGGGCCCAGCGGGAGGAGGGAGAGGAGACCGTGAGGATTGGGATTGGGATTATTATGGGATGGGATTGGGGTTATTATGGGATTGGGGTTGGGGTTGGGATGGGATTGGGGCTGGGGCTGCTGGCGGCGATCCAGGACGCGCTGAGCATCGCTTCAGGACCCCGCGTGACGGGATGGACCCAGCGGGAGGAGGGAGAGGAGACCGTGAGGATTGGGATTGGGATTATTATGGGATGGATTTGGGTTATTCTGGGATTTGGGTTATTATGGGATTGGGATTGGGGTTGGGGCTGGGGGCTGCTGGCGGCGATCCAGGACGCGCTGAGCATCGCCCAGGACCCCGCACGGGACGGGCCCAGCGGGAGGAGGGAGAGGAGACCGTGAGGAGTGGGATTATTATGGGATGGGATTGGGATTATTATGGGGCTGGGATGGGATTGGGGCTGGGGGCTGCTGGCGGCGATCCAGGACGCACTGAGCATCGCCCAGGACCCCGCACGGGACGGGCCCAGCGGGAGGAGGGAGAGGAGACCGTGAGGATTGGGATTGGGATTGGGATTGGGATGGGATAGGATTGGAATGGGAATGGGATGGGATGGGAATGAGAAATGGGAATGGGATTGGGAATGGGATAAATGGGAATGGGGAATGGGAATGGGATTGGGAACGGAATGGGAATGGGATTCAGTGGAAATGAGAGTGGGAATGGGAATGGGAATGGGATTGGGAATGAGATGAGAGTGGGAATGGGATATGGAATGGAATGGAACTGGGAATGGGAATGGGAACAGGAATCAGAACAGAATGGGAATGGGAATGGGAATGGAATGGGAATGGAAATGGGAATGGGAATGGGAATGGGATTGGGAGTAGGAAATGGGAATGGGAATGGGAATGGGAAAATGGGAATGGGAAGGGGATAAATGGGAATGGAAATGGGAATGGAATGGGAATGGGATGGAATGAGAGTGGGAATGGGAATGGGAATGGGAAATGGGAATGGAAATGGGATTGGGAATGAGATGGGAATGGGAATGGGATAAATGGGAATGGGGATGGGAATGGAACTGGGGATGGAACTGGGAATGGAATGGGAACAGGAATTGGAACAGAATGGGAATGGGATTAGGATGGGTTTGAATGGGAATGGGAATGGGAATGGGATAAATGGATTGGGCATGGAATGGGAATGGGATTCAGTGGAAATGAGTGGGAATGGGATTGGGAAATGGGAATGGGAATGGGAAATGGGAATGGGGAATGGGATAGATGGGAATGCGAATGGAAATGGGAATGGGAATGGGATTGGGGAAATGGGGAATGGGAATGGGATTGGGAAATGGGAATGGGAATGGGATTGGGAAATGGGAGAATGGGAATGGGAATAGGATAAATGGGAATGGGAATGGGAATGGCAATGGGAAGGGGATAAATGGGAATGGGAAATGGGAATGGGATTCAGTGGAAATGAGAGTGGGAAATGGAAATGGGAATGGAAATGGGAATGGGATAGATGGAATTGGGAACGGAGCTGAAACCGAAAGGAACGTGCACAGATCCTGGGAACGGGCTGGGCTGTGCCCAACACACCCACACTGTGATACTCTGAGAGTGGGGACCCCAAACCCTCAGACCCCCAAAACCCCTGACCCCCCCAAACCCTTTTCCCCCCCCCAGCTTCGGCCCCGAGGAGCCCCCCGAGGAGAACCGGGTGCACCTGGGCCACGCCATCATGTCCTTCTACGCCGCCCTCATCGACCTGCTGGGGCGCTGCGCCCCCGAGATGCACGTACGGCCCGGGGGGGGGTCCTGGGGGGGCAGGATTTGGGGTGAGACCCTCCCCGAATCCTGTGTGACCTCTCCCCAACAGCTGATCCAGGCGGGAAGGGCGTGGCGCTACGGATCCGGGCGATTCTGCGGCGCCGCTGGTGCCGCTGGAGGACCTGGTGGGGATCATCAGCCTCCCCTGCAGATCCCGGCGCTGGGAAAAGGTGGGGAGGGGTCTCTGAAAATGGGGAGGGGTCTCCAAAATGAGAGGAACAGCCCAAACCTTGGGGCAAAACCTCAATGTGTGGGGGCACCCCAAAATTGGGGATCTGGTGGGGATCATCAGCCTCCCTGCAGATCCCGGCGCTGGGAAAAGGTGGGGAGGGGGCTCTGAAATTGGGGAGGGGTCTCCAAAATGGGGGAGCGTCCTAAACCTGGGGGGAAAGCCCAAAGTGTGGGGACACCCCAAAATTGGGGGACCTGGTGGGGATCATCAGCCTCCCCCTGCAGATCCCGGCGCTGGGAAAAGGTGGGGAGGGGGCTCTGAAATAGAGGAGGGGTCTCCAAAATGAGAGGGAACAGCCCAAACCTTGGGGGAAAACCTCAATGTGTGGGGCACCCCCAAAATGTAGGGACCTGGTGGGATCATCAGCCTCCCCTGCAGATCCCGGGCGCTGGGAGAAAAGGTGGGAGGGGGCTCTGAAATTGGGGAGGGGTCTCTAAAATAGAGGAGGGTCTCCAAATGAGAGGAATAGCCCAAACCTTGGGGAAAACCTCAATGTGTGGGGCACCCCAAAATTGGGGGACCTGGTGGGGATCATCAGCCTCCCCTGCAGATCCCGGCGCTGGGAAAAGGTGGGGAGGGGGCTCTGAAAATTGGGGAGGGGTCTCCAAAATGGGGGGTATCCTAAACCTGGGGGGATAGCCCAAAGTGTGGGGACACCCCAAAATTGGGGGACCTGGTGGGGATCATCAGCCTCCCCCTGCAGATCCCGGCGCTGGGAAAAGGTGGGGAGGGGGCTCCGAAATTGGGGAGGGGTCTCTGAAAATGAGGAGGGGTCCCTAAAGTGTGAGGGGACACTTCAGAATGTGGGAAACCCCAAAATTGGGGGACCTGGTGGGGATCATCAACTTCCCCTGCTGATCCCGGCGCTGGGAAAAGGTGGGGAGGGGCTCAAAATGAGGAGGGGCTCCGAAATGGGGGGTGTCCTAAACCTGGAGGGGCAGCCCAAAGTGTGGGACACCCCAAAATTGTGGGACCTGGTGGGTTCATCAACCTCCCTGCTGATCCTGGCACTGGGAAAAGGTGGGGAGGGGCTCCGAAATTGGGGAGGGGTCTCTGAAATGGGAGGGGTCCTCAAAATGGGGGGGAACACCCAAAGTGTGGGGAGTCACCCCAAAATTGGGGTGGATCATCATCACTGCGCTGTAGGACACCCCAAAATGGAGCCAGGCTGGGGGGATTCCAAAATTTGGGGGGAATTTATGGGACTCAGATTTTGGGGATTTTTGGGGTCCCCCTGAATTTCGGGGTGCCGCAGATGGGAACGTGGTGGGAATTCCAGAATTTGAATTTTGAGGATTTTGGGAGGGTTTTTTGGGGGATCTCTTTCGTGATTTTTTTGGGGAAATTTTTTGGGACTCAGATCTGGGGATTTTTGGGGTCCCCCTAAATTCTGGGTGCCACAGATGGGAACATGATGGGAATTCCAGAATTTGGATTTTAGAGTTTTTTGGGGTGATTTTTTGTGATTTTTGGGGATTTTTTGGGGCATTTTATGGGACTCAGATCTGGGGATTTTGGGGTCCCCTGACTTTCGGGGTGCCTCAGATGGGAACGTGGTGGGAATTCCAAAATTTGGATTTGGATTTCAGAGTTTTTGGGGGGATTTTTTGGGTGATTTTTCGCATGATTTTTTGGGGAATTTTTTCCTGATTTTTGGGGCATTTACGGGACTCAGATCTGGGGGTTTTGGGGTCCCCTGAATTTCGGGGGTGCCGCAGATGGGAACGTGGTGGGAATTCCAGAATTTGGATTTGGATTTTGCGGGGATTTTTCGGGTGATTTTTTGGGGATTTTTTTGGTGATTTTTTGGGGCATTTTACGGGACTCAAATCTGGGGATTTTTGGGGTCCCTGAATTTCGGGGTGCCGCAGATGGGAACGTGGTGGGAATTCCAGAATTTGGATTTGGATTTTGCGGTCATTTTCGGGTGATTTTTTGGGGGATTTTTTGGGGGGATTTTTTTCGTGATTTTTTGGGGCATTTTACGGGACTCAGATCTGGGGATTTTGGGGTCCCTGACTTTCGGGGGTGCCGCAGATGGGAACGTGGTGGGAATTCCAGAATTTGAATTTTGAGGATTTTGGGGGATTTTTCGGGTGATTTTTTGGGGATTTTTTTGGGGATTTTTTGGGGATTTTTTTTGTGATTTTTTGGGCATTTTACGGGACTCCAGATCTGGGGGTTTTTGGGGTCCCCCTGAATTTCGGGGTGCCGCAGATGGGAACGTGGTGAGAATTCCAGAATTTGAATTTCGAGGATTTTGCGGGAGATTTTTTGAGGGGATTTTTTTGGGGGATTTTTTTCGTGATTTTTTGGGGCATTTTACGGGACTCAGATCTGGGGATTTTTGGGGTCCCTGACTTTCGGGGTGCCGCAGATGGGAACGTGGTGGGAATTCCAGAATTTGGATTTCGATTTCAGAGGTTTCTGGGGGGTTTTTTGGGGATTTTTTGGGGAATTTTTTTCGTGATTTTTCTGGGCATTTCACGGGACTCAGATCTGGGGATTTTTGGGGTCCCCCTGAATTTCGGGGTGCCGCAGATGGGAACGTGGTGGGAATTCCAGAATTTGGATTTGGATTTCAGAGGTTTCTGGGGGGATTTTTTGGGGATTTTTTGGGGTATTGTTTTTTGTGATTTTTTGGGGGCATTTTACGGGACTCAGATCTGGGGATTTTTGGGGTCCCCCTGACTTTCGGGGTGCCGCAGATGGGAACGTGGTGGGAATTCCAAAATTTGAATTTTGAGGATTTTGTGGGAGATTTTTGAGGATTTTTTGGGGATTTTTTGGGAATTTTTTTCGTGATTTTTTGGGGCATTTTACGGGCTCAGATCTGGGGATTTTTGGGGTCCCTGACTTTCGGTGTGCCGCAGATGGGAACGTGGTGGGAATTCCAGAATTTGCATTTGGATTTTAGGTTATTTTGGGGTGATTTTTTGGGGGATTTTCGGGGGATTTTTCGGGTGATTTTTTGGGGGATTTTTTGGGGGATTTTTTCGTGATTTTTTTGGGGCATTTTACGGGACTCAGATCTGGGGATTTTTGGGGTCCCTGAGTTTCGGGGTGCCGCAGATGGGAACGTGGTGGGAATTCCAGAATTTGGATTTGGATTTTGCGGTCATTTTCTGGGGGGATTTTTTGGGGATTTTTTGGGAATTTTTTTCGTGATTTTTTGGGGATTTTATGGGACTCAGATCTGGGGATTTTTGGGGTCCCCTGACTTTCGGGGTGCCGCAGATGGGAACGTGGTGGGAATTCCAGAATTTGAATTTTGAGGATTTTGTGGATGATTTTTCGGGTGATTTTTCGGGATGATTTTTTTTGTGATTTTTTGGGGCATTTTACGGGACTCAGATCTGGGGATTTTTGGGGTCCCTGAATTTCGGGGTGCCGCAGATGGGAACGTGGTGGGAATTCCAGAATTTGGATTTGGATTTTGCGGTCATTTTTCTGGGGGATTTTTTGGGGATTTTTTAGGAATTTTTTTTCGTGATTTTTTTGGGGATTTTATGGGACTCAGATCTGGGGATTTTTGGGGTCCGTGAATTTCGGGGTGCCGCAGATGGGAACGTGGTGGGAATTCCAGAATTTGAATTTGGATTTCAGGTTATTTTGGGGTGATTTTTTGAGGGATTTTTTGGCAATTTTTGGGGGGATTTTTTTCGTGATTTTTGGGGGCATTTTACGGGACTCAGATCTGGGGATTTTTGGGGTCCCTGACTTTCGGGGTGCCGCAGATGGGAACGTGGTGGAGCCCCGCATGGCCGCCAGCTTCGTGCCCGAGCACAAGGCGCCGATGGTTCTGTTCCTGGACCGCGTGTACGGCGTGCAGAGCCAGCAGTTCCTGCTGCACGTGCTGGAGGTCGGATTCCTGCCCGACATGCGCGCCGCCGCCTCACTGGACACGGTGAGCGGCGCCCCAAAATCTCCCTGGGGAGCCCCAAAATCTCCGTGGGGAGCCCCAAAAACCATCAAAATCTTTTACGCCAAGGGGCGACCCAAAACTTCCCTGGGAAACCGCAAAATCTCACTGGGGTGTCTCAAAATCTCACTGGGGAACCTTGAAATGCTTCACGGCAAGGGGCACCCCAAAACCTTCCTGGGGAATCCCAAAATCTCCATGGGGAACCCCAAAATCCTTCACAGCAAGGGCGACCCAAAACTTCCCCAGGGAAACCCAAAAAATTCCTGGGGAACCCCAAAATCTCACTAGGGAACCCCAAAACCTCCCCAGGGTACCCTAAAAAGTCCCTGGGGAACCCCTAAAACCCTCAAAATCCTTCCCACCAAGGGGTGCCCCAAAACCTCCCTGGGGAACCCCAAAACCTCCCTGGGGAACCCCAAAATCTCCATGGGGAACCTTGAAATACTTCACAGCAAGGGGTGACCCAAAACTTCCCCAGGGAACTCCAAAAACTCCCTGGGGCTCCCCAAAAACCCTCAAAATCCTTCACACCAAGGGGCGCCCCAAAACTCCCTGGGGAACCCCAAAAAATTCCTGGGGAAGCCCAAAATCTCACTGGGGAACCCCAAAAACCTTCAAAATCCTTCACGGCAAGGGGTGCCCCAAAACTTCCCCAGGGAACCCCAAAATCTTCCTGGGGAACCCCAAAAACCCTCAAAATCCTTCCCACTAAGAAGCACCCCAAAACCTCCTCAGGGAACCCCAAAACCTCCCTGGGGCTCCCCAAAACTCCCTACAGGGGAACCCCTGTTCTCTCCTGTGAGATCCCCGAAATATTTTCTATAGGATTGCTCAGGGGTCCCCCAAATATTCCCTGTGGGATGAGTCTGGAGACCCCCCAAATCTTCTTTATGAGATGCATCTGGGATCCCCCAAATCCCCAAATCTCCGCCATGGGATGGATTTGGGGTCACCCCAAATCTTTTTCATGGGATGGATTTGAGGTCACCCCAGTTTTCCCCAAATCTTTTTCATGGGATGGATTTGGGATCACCCCAAATCTTCCCCAAATCTTTTTCATGGGATGGATTTGGGGTCACCCCAAATCTTCTTTATGGGATGGATTTGGGATGACCCCAAATCTTCCCCAAATCTTTTTCATGGAATGGATTTGGGGTTACCCCAATTTTCCCCAAATCTTTTTCATGGGATGGATTTGGGATCACCCCAATTTTCCCCAAATCTTTTCCATGGGACGGATTTGTGATCACCCCAAATCTTCCCCAAATCTTTTTTATGGGATGGATTTGGGGTCACCTCAATTTTCTCCAAATCTTTTTTATGGAATGGATTTGGGGTCACCCCAAATCTTTTTCATGGGATGGATTTGGGGTCACCCCAAATCTTCTTTATGGGATGGATTTGGGGTCACCCCAACCTTCCCCAAATCTTTTTCATGGAATGGATTTGTGATCACCCCAAATCTTCCCCAAATCTTCTTTATGGGATGGATTTGGGATCCCCCAAATCCCCAAATCTCCACCATGGGATAGATTTGGGATCACCCTAAATCGTCTTTATGGGATGGATTTGGGGTCACCTCAAATCTTCCCCAAATCTTTTTCATGGGATGGATTTGGGATCCCCCAAATCCCCAAATCTCCACCATGGGATGGATTTGGGGTCACCCCAAATCTTCTTTATGGGATGGATTTGGGATCAACCCAAATCTTCCCCAAATCTTTTTTATGGGATGGATTTGGGGTCACCTCAATTTTCCCCAAATATTTTTTGTGGAATGGATTTGGGATCCCCCAAATCTTCCCCAAATCTTTTTTATGGGATGGATTTGGGGTCACCTCAATTTTCCCCAAATATTTTTTGTGGAATGGATTTGGGGTCACCCCAGTTTTCCCCAAATCTCTGCCGTGGGTTGGATTTGTGATCACCCCAAATCTTCCCCAAATACTTTTCATGGAATGGATTTGGGATCCCCCAAATCCCCAAATCTCCACCATGGGATGGATTTGGGATCCCCCAAATCCCCAAATCTCCACCATGGGATGGATTTGGGTTCACCCCAAATCTTTTTCATGGGATGGATTTGAGGTCACCCCAAATCCCCAAATCTTCATTATGGGATGGATTTGGGGTCACCCCAATTTTCCCCAAATCTTTTTCATGGAATGGATTTGGGATCACCCCAAATCTTCCCCAAATTTTTTTTCATGGAATGGATTTGGGGTCACCCCAAATCTTCCCCAAATCTTTTTCATGGGATGGATTTGGGATCCCCCAAATCCCCAAATCTCCCCCGTGGGATGGATTTGGGGTCACCCCAAATATTTTTCATGGAATGGATTTGGGATCACCCCAAATCTTCCCCAAATCTTCATTATCTTTTTCATGGAATGGATCTGGGATCCCTCAAATTCCCAAATCTCCCCCATGGGATGGATTTGGGGTCACCCCAAATCTTCTTTATGGAATGGATTTGGGATCACCCCAAATCTTCCCCAAATCTTTTTCATGGGACGGATTTGGGATGGCTCCGCCCCCCCCGTGACCCCGCCCGTGTCCCCCCCAGGCCACGTTCAGCACCACGGAGATGGCGCTGGCGCTGAACCGCTACCTGTGCCTGGCGGTGATGCCGCTGATCACCAAGTGCGCGCCGCTGTTCGCCGGCACCGAGCACCGCGCCATCATGGTGGACTCCATGCTGCACACCATCTACCGGCTGTCGCGCGGCCGCGCCCTCACCAAGGCGCAGCGCGACGCCATCGAGGAGTGCCTGATGGCGCTGTGCAGGTGGGGGCACAAAACGGGCGACGGGGCGGCCGCGCGGGGCGGGTGGTGCCAAAATGGGTGATGGAATGGCCAAGCGGGGTGGGTGGTGCCAAAATGGGCGATGGAATGGCCAAGCGGGGTGGGTGGTGCCAAAATGGGTGATGGAATGGCCAAGCGGGGCGGGTGGTGCCAAAATGGGTGAAGGAACGGCAACGTGGGGCGGGTGGTGCCAAAATGGGCAAGGAATGGCCAACGCGGGGCGGGTGGTGCCAAAATGGGCAATGGAACGGCCAAGTGGGGCGGGTGGTGCCAAAAACGGGATGATTCTAGTGGTTAATGTAATGGTTGTGGTCAACCTAACGGTCATGGTCAACCCAACGGTCATGGTTAACTGAATGGTCATGGTCAACCCAACGGTCATGGTCAATCCAACTGTCATGGTTAACTCAACGGTCATGGTCAACCCAACGGTCATGGTTAACTGAATGGTCGTGGTCAACCCAACGGTCATGGTCAACCCAACTGTCATGGTTAACTCAACAGTCATGGTCAACCCAATGGTCATGGTCAATCCAACCCTTGTGGTTAACTCAATGGTTTTGGTCAACCCAACTGTCATGGTCAACCCAACGGTCATGGTTAACTGAATGGTCGTGGTCAACTCAACTGTCATGGTCAATCCAACCCTTGTGGTTAATGCAATGGTTGTGGTCAACCCAACGGTCATGGTTAACTGAATGGTCGTGGTCAACCCAACGGTCATGGTCAATCCAACCCTTGTGGTTAACTCAATGGTTTTGGTCAACCCAACGGTCGTGGTCAACCCAACGGTCATGGTCAACCCAACGGTCATGTTTAACTGAATGGTCGTGGTCAACCCTCCTGACCAACCCAACCCAACCCTCATGGCCAACCCAACCCTCATGGCCAACTCAACCCTCATGACCAACCCAACTCAAGCATCACACCCAACTCAATCCCATGGCCAACCCCGCCGCGTTGTCACCTCCCCAGGTGCCACCGTGCCCGCCTCACGGTCCCACATCCCCCCTCAGGTGACCCCAAACCCCCAAATTTCCCCCCACAGGTACATCCGCCCCTCCATGCTCCAGCACCTCCTGCGCCGCCTCGTCTTCGACGTCCCCATCCTCAACGAGTTCGCCAAGATGCCGCTCAAGGTGAGCCCCGAAATGGGGATCCCCAAACCCCCGGCCCCCCCAGACCTCGCTGACCCCGCCCCGTGTCCCCCCAAAAAGCTGCTGACCAATCACTACGAGCGGTGCTGGCGGTACTACTGCCTGCCCAGCGGGTGGCCCAACATGGGCGTGAGCTCGGAGGAGGAGCTGCACCTGACCAGGAAACTCTTCTGGGGCATCTTCGACTCGCTGGCGCACAAGGTGGGGACATGGTGACACTGGGGATGTGGGGATGGTGGCACTGGGGACATGGTGACATTGGGGACACGGTGACACTGGGGACAGGGGTGGCATTGGGGACACGGCTCAGGGGAGGAGCTGCACCTGACCAGGAAACTCTTCTGGGGCATCTTCGACTCGCTGGCGCACAAGGTGGGGACACTGTGGGGACAGGGGACGCAGCTGGGGGCACTGGGGACAGGGTGGCACTGGGGACACGGTGACACTGGGGACACGATGACATTGGGGACAGGGTGACACTGGGGACAGGGCTCGGGGAGGAGCTGCACCTGACCAGGAAACTCTTCTGGGGCATCTTCGACTCGCTGGCGCACAAGGTGGGGACATGGTGACACTGGGGATGTGGGGATGGTGGCACTGGGGACATGGTGACACTGGGGATGTGGTGTTGGTGGCACTGGGGACACAGGGATGGTGGCACTGGGGACGTGGGGATGGTGGCACTGGGGACAGGGGATGGTGACATTGGGGACACGGGGATGGTGGCACTGGGGACATGGGGATGGTGACATTGGGGACATGGTGTTGGTGGCACTGGGGACACAGGGATGGTGGCACTGGGGACACGGGGATGGTGACACTGGGGACATGGGGATGGTGACACTGGGGACATGGGGATGGTGACATTGGGGATGTGGTGTTGGTGACACTGGCGACACGGGGATGGTGGCACTGGGGACACGAGGATGGTGACATTGGGGACGTGGTGTTGGTGACATTGGAGAGATGGGGATGGTGGCACTGGGGACACGGGGATGTGGCACTGGTGTCACACTGATGATGTCACTGGTGACACTGGTGACACAGGGCTGGTGGCACTGGTGACACACAGATGATGTCACTGGTGACACACAGATGATGTCACTGGTGACACTGGTGACACAGGGCTGGTGGCACTGGTGGCACACAGATGATGTCACACTGATGACGTCACTGATGACGTCATTGATGCCCCTGCAGAAGTTCGACCCCGAGCTGTACAAGCTGGCCATGCCGTGCCTGTGCTGGCACACTGATGATGTCACTGATGACTCTGATGTCACACAGATAGTGTCACACAGATGATGTCACACTGATGTTGTCACACCTATGACGTCACTGATGACGCCACTGATGTCCCCGCAGAAGTTCGACCCCGAGCTGTACAAGCTGGCCATGCCGTGCCTGTGCTGACGCACTGATGATGTCACTGATGACTCTGATGTCACACAGATAGTGTCACACAGATAGTGTCACACAGATGATGTCACACAGATGTTGTCACACCTATGACGTCACTGATGACGTCACGTCTCTGTCACACAGAAGTTCGACCCCGAGCTGTACAAGCTGGCCGTGCCGTGCCTGTGCTGACACACACATGATGTCACACAGATAGTGTCGCACAGATAGTGTCACACAGATGATGTCACACGGATGTTGTCACACCTATGACGTCACTGATGACGTCTCTAATATTTTTGATCACACAGAAGTTCGACACCAAGCTGTACAAACTGGCCATGCCGTGCCTGTGCTGACACACTGATTATGTCACACTGATGATATCACACTGATAATGTCACTGCTGACACACAGATGATATCACACTGATGACGTCACTGATGACGTCATTAATGTCCCCGCAGAAATTCGACCCCGATCTCTACAAGCTGGTTGTGCCGTGCCTGTGCTGACACACACATGATGTCACACAGATGATGCCTCTGCTGACACACTGATGACGTCACACTGATATTGTCGCACTGATGACGTCACTGATGACGTCATTAATGTCCCCACAGAAATTCGACCCCGAGCTGTACAAGCTGGCCATGCCGTGCCTGTGCTGACACACTGATGATGTCACACAGATAGTGTCTCACAGATGATGTCACACTGATGATGCCTCTGCTGACACACTGATGACGTCACACTGATATTGTCGCACTGCTGACACAGTGATGACGTCACTGATGACGTCATTAATGTCCCCGCAGAAGTTCGACCCCGATCTCTATAAACTGGCCATGCCGTGCCTCTGCTGACACACTGATGA
>JAKWBO010000627.1:0-33717 GCA_034336685.1 Luscinia luscinia | reverse complement strand
TATTGCAATCCAACACAAATAGAAATGCAGTATTGCAAAGAACAATCCCAAAACACTGCCAGAGTCAGAATCCAAGCTGACACCCGTCCAGTCAGTCAGGGTGTTGGCAGCAGTCCCATTCAATGGTGGCTGCATCCTCCTGCAGTGGCAGGTGTGGTTCAGCTGGAGCAGTGCTCCTGTAGAAGGTGCAGTTTTCCTCTGAAGGTTCAGGGATGATGTGGAAAGGTCTGGCTTTCCTCTGGAATCCACCAGACAGAAAGCAACTTGCTGTTCCAAATCTCAGTTTTTATCTGGGTAGGAAATGTTTGGCTCCTCCCCCTGGGTGGAGCATCTCCCAGGGGGATGATGTAATTTTATCAGTCATGCACTGGGACTCAATGGCCATGAACAGGAGATATCTCCTGGAGGGAGGATGGGCTGTGGAAAGATAAAGATGATTGCCCCAGCAGGTTTTTAACAGTTGGCCCATTAACAGGAGATATCCCCACAGAGATAAGAATCACTGCCTCACCTGGTTTAACACCTGGCCCATTAACAGGAGATATGTCCTGGAGGGAGGGTGGATCATGGGAAAGATAAAGATGATTGCCCCAGCTGGTTTAAAGATGCCCATTAACAGATAATATGGGCCAGGAGATAAGGAATCACTTCCCCACCTGGCTTCAACAAATGGTGACAGAATACACACTGCTGGTCACATCTTGCATTGCAATCCAACACAAATAGAAATGCAGTATGGCAAAGAACAATCCCAAAACACTGCCAGAGTCAGAATCCAAACTGACACCCGTCAGTCAGGCAGGGTGTTGGCAGCAGTCCCATTCCATGGTGGCTGCATCCTCCTGCAGTGGCAGATGTGGTTCAGCTGGAGCAGTGCTCCTGTAGAAGGTGCAGTTTTCCTCTGAAGCTCCAGGGATGATGTGCAAAGATCTGGTTTTCCTCTGGAATCCAGTGGAAAGATGAAACTTGCTGTCCAAAATCTCAGTTTTTATCTGGGTAGGAAATGTTTGGCTCCTCCCCCTGGCTGGAGCATCTCCCAGGGGGATGATGTAATTTTATCAGTCATGCCCTGGGACTCAATGGCCATGAACAGGAGAGATCTCCTGGAGGGAGGATGGGCTGTGGAACAGGTAAAGATGATTGCCCCAGCTGGTTTTTAATAGATGGTCCATTAACAGGAGATATCTCGACAGAGATAAGGATCTCTGCCTCACCTGATTTTTAACAGATGACTCATTAACAGGAGATATCTCCTGGAGGAAGGGTGGAATGTGGAAATTGTAAAGACGAGTGCCACACCTGATTTTTAATAGATGACCCATTAACAGGAGATATCCCCACAGACATAAGAATCACTGCTTCACCTGGTTTAACACCTGGCCCATTAACAGGAGATATCTCCTGGAGGGAGGATGGGCTGTGGGAAAGATAAAGATGATTGCCCCAGCTGGTTTTTTACATATGACCCATTAACAGGAGATATCTCCACGGAGATAAGAATCTCTGCCCCATCCGGCTGCAACAGATGTGACAGAATTCACATTTCTGGCCACATCAACCCAACACAGGGAGAAATCCCCAAAATCCCTCAAAACCCCCCAAAATTCCACAGATTTCCTCAATCCAGGGCATAAAGGTGCCTTTATACCTCAAAAACCAGGAGTTTTTCCAATCAAATTTGAAGTTTTAATGGATTAAAAAAATCCAGATTTTTTGGCCATTTTCAGGATGGAAATGAATTATTGGGAATTTGGGAATGTTTTGGATCAGATTATCCGAAAAAGGGGGTTGAATTCACCTTTGGAAAAACCTTTTTCTGGATAAAGGAATTATTTAGGAATGGGAATTTTTAGTTCTGCTGCTCCTAAAAACCAGCTCTGGCATCCCAGAAATCCAATTTTCTTTGGGATTTCTAGGAATGTGGGAGGCAGAGCCTGAGTGGTTTTATTCCCATACATAGTCCCAAAATTCAGGATTTTCGGGGTTTTATTCGGATTTGGGATCTGAGGGAAGTGGAAGAGGAATTAAGGAATGGGGATTTATTTGAATTTGTTTATGGGATAGCAATGGGAATGGGAATTTATTTGGATTTATTTATGGGATCTGCCACTGGAAAATTGCAGGAATAGAAATTTATTTGGATTTATTTATGGGATCTGTGCTGAAAAATTATGGGAATGGGTTTTTTTTTCTGGGATCTGCACTGGAAAATTGCAGGAATTGGGATTTATTTGGATTTATTTATGGGAGAGTGGGAATGGGGATTTATTTGGATTTATTTAGGGGATCTGCCATTGGAAAATTGCAGGAATTGGGATTTATTTGGATTTATTTATGGAATCTGCTGCTGGAAAACAATGGGGATGGGGATTTACTTGGATTTATTTATAGGATAGCAGGAATTGGGATTTATTTGGATTTATTTACGGAATCTGCCACTGGAAAACAGTGAGAATGGGGATTAATTTATGGGATCTGCACTGAAAAATAGCAAGAATGGGGATTTATTTGGATTTATTTATGGAATCTTCACTGGAAAACAGTGGGAATAGGAATTTATTTGGATTTATTTAAAGTATCTGCCACTGGAAACAATGGGAATAGGAATTTATTTGGATTTATTTATAGGATCTGCCACTGGGAAACAGTGAGAATGGGGATTTATTTATGGGATCTGAGCTGAAAAACAGCAGGAATGGGGATTTATTTGGATTTATTTATGTGATCTGCCACTGGAAAACAATGGGAATAAGAGTTTATCAGGATTTATTTATGGGATAGCAGGAATTGGGATTTATTTGGATTTATTTATGGAATCTGCACTGAAAAACAGCAGGAATTGGGATTTATTTGGATTTATTTAAAGGATCTGCCACTGGAAACAATGGGAATAGGAATTTATTTGGATTTATTTATGGGATCTGCCACTGGAAAACAGTGGGAATAGGGATTTTGTTTATGGGATCTGAGCTGAAAAATAGCAAGAATGGGGATTTATTTGGATTTATTTATGGAATCTGCACTGAAAAACAGCAGGAATTGGGATTTATTTGGATTTATTTAAAGGATCTGCCACTGGAAACAATGGGAATAGGAATTTATTTGGATTTATTTATGGGATCTGCCACTGGAAAACAGTGAGAATGGGGATTTATTTATGGGATCTGCACTGAAAAATAGCAAGAATGGGGATTTTATTTGGATTTATTTATGGAATCTGCACTGGAAAACAGTGGGGATAGGGATTTATTTGGATTTATTTATGGGATCTGCCACTGGAAAACAGTGGGAATAGGGATTTGTTTATGGGATCTGAGCTGAAAAACAGCAGGAATGGGGATTTATTTGGATTTATTTATGGAATCTGCACTGAAAAGCAGCAGGAATGGGGATTTATTTATAAGATCTGCCACTGGAAAACAATGAGAACAGGGATTTGTTTATGGGATCTGTGCTGGAAAACTGCAGGAATGGGAATTTTTTGATTTATTTCTGGGATCTGGCCTGGGAACTGCTGCATTCCAGAGGTTCCTGTTTTTTCCAGAGCCGCAAGGACAAGGAGAGGCGAAGCAGAAAGCACAAGAAGAGGCCGGAATCCCCAGCAGCCTCCCCAGCACCCCAGCCCCGTGGCAGAGAAGGTACGGGGGGAGCAGGGAGAGAAATCCACCCAAAAAATGGGAAAGGGAGGAAAAAACACGAAAAATGGGGAAGGGTGGGAAAATCCAGCCAGAAATGGGGAAGGGTGGGAAAATCCAGCCAGGAAATCCACCAAAAAAAATGGGAAAGGGAGGAAAAAAACACCCAAAAAAATGGGAAGGGAGGGAAAATCCAGCCAGAAAATGGGGAAGGGTGGGAAAATCCAGCCAGGAAATCCACCCAAAAAAATGGGAAAGGGAGGAAAAACACCAGAAAATGGGGAAGGGTGGGAAAATCCAGCCAGGAAATGGGAAAGGGTGGGAAATCCATCCAGAAAATGGGAAAGGGTGGAAATCCATCCAAAAAATGGGGAAGGGTGGGAAAATCCATCCAAAAAATGGGAAAGAGCAGGAAAAACCACCCAAAAAATGGGGAAGGGTGGGAAAATCCAGCCAGGAAATGGGAAAGGGTGGGAAAATCCAGCCAGGAAATCCACCCAAAAAAATGGGAAAGGAGGAAAAAACCACCCAAAAAAATGGGAAAGGGAGGGAAAATCCAGCCAGGAAATGGGGAAGGGTGGGAAAATCCATCCAAAAAATGGGAAAGAGCAGGAAAAAACACCCAAAAATGGGGAAGGGTGGGAAAATCCATCCAAAAAATGGGAAAGGGTGGGGAAAACCAGCCAGGAATTCCACCCAAAAAAATGGGGAAAGGGAGGGAAAAAAACACCGAAAAATGGGGAAGCGTGGGAAAATCCAGCCAGGAAATGGGGAAGAGGTGGAAATCCATCCAAAAAATGGGAAAAGCAGGAAAAACCACCCAAAAATGGGAAAGGGAGGGAAAAAACACCAAAAAATGGGGAAGGAGGAAAAATCCATCCAAAAATGGGAAAGAGCAGGAAAAACCACCCAAAAAATGGGAAAGGGAGGGAAAAAAACACCCAAAAAATGGGGAAGGGTGGGGAAATCCATCCAGAAAATGGGGAAGGGTGGGGAAAACCAGCCAGGAAATGGGAAAGGGTGGGAAATCCACCCAAAAAATGGGGAAGGGTGGGAAAATCCAGCCAGAAATCCACCCAAAAATGGGAAAGGAGGAAAAAACACCAAAACATGGGGAAGGGTGGAAAAATCCAGCCAGGAAATGGGGAAGGGTGGGAAAATCCAGCCAGGAAATGGGAAAGGGCAGGAAAAACCACCCAAAAAATGGGAAGGGTGGGAAAATCCATCCAGGAAATCCACCCAGAAAATGGGGAAGGGTGGGAAAATTAATCCAGAAAATGGGAAAGGGCAGGAAATTAATCAGGAAATCCACCCAGAAAACTGGGGAAAGAGCAAGAAAAACCACCCAAAAAATGGGGAAGGGTGGGAAAATTCGTCAGGAAATCCACCCAGAAAATGGGGAAGGGTGGGAAAATCCAGCCAGGAAATCCACCAAAAAAATGGGAAAGGGAGGAAAAACACCAAAAAATGGGAAAGGGTGGGAAAACCCATGCAGGAAATCTGCTCAGAAAACTGGGGAAAGAGCAGGAAAATTCACCCAAAAAATGGGGAAGGGTGGGAAAATCCATCCAGGAAATGGGAAAGGGTGGGAAAATCCAGCCAGGAAATCCACCAAAAAAACTGGGAAAGGGCAGGAGAATTCTTCCAGGAAGCTGGAAAAGAGCAGGGAAAATCCACCCAAAAATTGGGACAGGGTGAGAAAAATCCACCCAGAAAATCCACCCCAAAAAATGGAAAAGGATGGGAAAGTTCATCCAGAAAATCCAGGAAAAAACTGGGAAAAGAAGAAAAAAACCATCCAGGAAATCCACAACCAAAAATAAGAAAAAAAAAAAAAAAAACTGGGAAAAGGAGCAGAAAAAATTCATCTGGGGAACTGAGAAAGGGCAGGAAAAATCAGCCAGAAAATCCACCCAAAAAGTGGAAAAGGGCAAGAAAATCCCTGGGAAACTGGGAAAAGGAGCAGGAAAATTTATCCCAGAAACAAGGAAAGGGTGGGATTATTCATACAGAAAATTCACCCCCAAAAAATGGGAAAAGGGCGGGAAAATCCACCCAAAATTTGGGACAGGGTGGGAAAATCCACCCCAAAAAAACTGGGAAATTCCCCGTTCCCACCCTCCCTCCTTTCACATTCCTGGCACATCTGGTGGGTTCAATCCACAGGAATTTCCAGTCCCATCCCAAAAATTAAGAAATTCCCTCAGGAATCTCCAGTCCTATCCCAAAACCAGGAAATTCCCACAGGAAATCTCCAATCCCATCCCATCATGAAGATGAGGGAAATTCCTGCAGAAAATTCTCCCAGTCCCATCCCAAAATTCAGGAAATTCCCACAGGGAATCTCCAGTCCTATCCCAAAAATGAGGAAATTCCCACAGGGAATTCTCCCAGTCCCATCCCAGGATGAGAGAAAATCGGGGAGGGAGAAATCGGAAAATCGGGGGAAAAATCGGGGAAATCGGGGAAATCAGGGAAAATCGGAGGGAGGGGCAAATCTGGAAAATCGGGAGAAAAACTGGGAAAATCGGGAAAAAATCTGGTAAATCGGGAGAAAAACTGGGAAAATCGGAAAATTCCGGTAAATCGGGGAAAATCGGGTAAATCGGGAGAAAATCAGGAAAAATCCGGGAAAAATCGGGGAAAAATCGGGTAAAATCGGAGGGGGAAATCGGGAAAATCGAGGAAAAAGTCGGAAAATCGAGGGGGAATCGGGATAATAGGGGGGAAATCGGGGGTGGAAATCGGGCGGAAAGAAATCGTGAAAATCGGGGAATAAGTCGGGAAAATCGGGGGAAATCGGGAAAATCGGGGAAAAATCGGGTAAAATCGGGGGGGGGGGAGACTCCGGAAAATCGGAAAATTCGGGTGATGCGGGGAAAATCGGAAAATCAGGAAAAAATCGGAAAAAAATCGGGTAAATGGGGGAAGTCGGGAAAATCGAGGTGGGGAAATCGGAAAATCGAGGGAAAAGTCGGGAAAATCGGGGGAAATCGGAAAAAATTGAGAAATCAGGAAAATCAGGGGAAAAAATCAGGAAAATCAGGGGAAAAAAATCAGGAAAATCAGGGAAAAATGTGAAATTCAGGAGAAGCAGCCCCGGCTCTGGTCCCTGGGGTTACCCACTGCGTGTCCCCGCCAGGGCTCCGGTGGCCACCACGAGGCCACCAAGGAGAGCGGCGAGGTGGCCAGGCCGAGGCCAAGGGCAGGAAATCCTCGAGCCACGGCAGCAGCCACAAGGGGAAAAAACCGGGAGCGGGAAAAGCTCCGGAGGATTCGGAACGGCCGCGGCCGGAGGAACCTTCCAGGCTGCGGGTGAGGGGAGGAGGAGGAGGGAGAGGAGGAGAGGAGAGGGAGATGGAAAGGAGGAGAGGGAGGAGAGAGATGGAGGAGGAGGAGAGGGAGGAAGGAGAGAGGGATGGAGGAGGAGGAGGAGAGGGAGAGGGAGGAAGGAGAGGAAGGGATGGAGGAGGAGGAGGGAGGATGGAGGGAGGAAGAGGGAGAGGAGAGGAGAGGGAGGAGAAGGACAGGAGGGATGGAGGAGGAGGAGGAGGAAGGAGAGAGGGATGGAGGAGGAAGGAGAGGGAGAAAAAGAGAAGGGGGATGAGGAGGAAGAGGAGGAGGAGGAGAGGGAGGAAAGGGAGGAGAGGGAGAGGGATGGAAGGAGGAGAGGGAGGGAGGAGAGATGGAGGAGGAGGAGGGAGGAAGGAGAGGAGGGATGGAGGAGGAGGAGGGAGAGGGAGGATGGAGGAGGAAGAGGAGAGGAGAGGGGAGGAAGGAGAGGAGAGGGATGGAGGAGGAAGAGGAGAGGGAGGAAAGAGAAGGGGATGGAGGAGGAAGAGGAGGAGGAGGAGAGGGAGGAGGAATGGGAAAAGATGGAGAGAAAGGGATGGAGGAAGAAGAGGGAAGGATGAAGGAGGAAGAAGAGGGAAGGGATGAAGGAGGAGGAAGAAGAGGGAAGGATGAAGGAGGAGGAAGAAGAGAGGGATGAAGGAGGAGGAAGAGGAGATGGATAAAGGAAGAACAAGAGGAGAGGGATGAAAGGAGAAGAGAGGGATGAAGGGAAAAGGAGAGGAGAGGGATGGAGGAGGAGGAAGAGGAGAGGGAGGAGGAAGAGGAAGGAGGAGGAGGAGAGAGGGAGGAGGGAGGGAGAGGAGGAGGGAAGGAAGGAGAAAGAGGATGAGGGAAGAGTGAAGGAGAAAAGGGGAGGGGTGAAGGAGAAAAGGGGAGGTGAAGGAGGAGGGAGGAAGAGAGGGATGGAGGAAGAGGAGAGGGATGAAGGAGGAAAAGGGATTCATGGAGCCCCGGCGCCCCCTCCCTGCCCTGGGGCCCGGCCTGGGCACTGCCCACTGACCCCTGAGTGCCCACTGACCCTGGGTGCCCACTGAGTGCCCACTGACCCCTGGGTGCCCACTGACCCCCTCAATGCCCACTGACCACTGGGTGCCCACTGACCCCTGGGTGCCCACTGACCCCGGGTACCACTGACCCCTCAATGCCCACTGACCACTGGGTGCCCACTGACCCCTGGGTGCCCACTGACCCCTGGTGCCCACTGACCCCTGGGTGACCACTGAGTGCCCACTGACCCTTGGATCCCTACTGACCCTGTGTCCCCACTGACCCCTGGATCCCCCTGACCCCGGTGCCCCCGGATCCCCCTGACCCCGGTGCCCCCTGATCCCACTAACCCGTGTCCCCCGATCCCCCACTGACCCCGTGTCCCCCGCCTCGCTGCCCCCAGGCTCCTCCTGCGCCCTCCCCGCCTCCCAGGACTTCGCTCCCTTCCCCAAACTGGAGCAGGAGGAGGAGAAATTCCGCAAGGCCGCCAGCTCCAGCTCCAGCTCCCACTGCTCCCCGCTCTACGAGGGCCCCAAGGCCGATGTCTTCGAGCAGAAAGTCATTTTCTCCGGCTTCGGCTCCATCATGCGCTTCTCCACCTCCTCCGTGGGCCAGCAGCGCGCCCGCGACGCCTCCCCCGTGGACTACAAAGCCGCCGGTGTCCTCGGGTGGCACAGCCGGCCCTGGAGGCGCCACCAGCGCCGGCCACTAGCGCTTGCCGTCGCTCAGCGCCGAGGAGGGCGAAGCTGCTCAAGGAGAAGAAGCACAAGGGCAGCAAGAAGAACAAGCACGGCCCCGGCCGGCCCAAGAGAAGCGGGCAAGGGCAAGGAGGTTTTGGGAGCCCAGCTGGCTGGGTCCACCTCCACCTCCTCCTCGCCCTTCTCCGGGGGATCCCTGGTCAGCTCCAGCGTCGGCGGCTCCTCCCGCGGCTTCGGCCCCTCCTCCAGCCTGCCCGGCCTCAGCGTGGAGTCGCCGCTGCTGGGCTCGGGTCAGTCCCCGCCTCGGGGATCCGGGGGTGCTCGGCTCTCTTCTCTGGAATCTCCCAGCCTTTCCCATCCTTTCCCAGCCTTTCCCATCCTTTCCCATCCTTTCCCAGCCTTTCCCAGCCTTTCCCAGCCTTTTCCACAATTCCCCATCCTCTCTCGACCTTTCCCAACCTTTTCCCATCCTTTCCATCCCTTCCCATCCTTTCCCATCCTTTCCATCCCTTCCCATCCTTTCCCATCCTTTCCCATCCCTTCCCAACCTTTCCCATCCTTTCCCATCCTTTCCAATCCTTTCCCATCCCTTCCCATCCTTTCCCATTCTTTCCCAGCCTTTCCCAGCCTTTTCCCAGCCTTTTCCAGCCTTTTCCACAATTCCCCATCCTCTCTCGACCTTTCCCAACCTTTCCCATCCCTTCCCATCCTTTCCCATTCCTTCCCATCCTTTCCCATCCTTTTCCCATCCTTTCCCATCCTTTCCCATCCTTTCCCATCCTTTCCCATCCCTTCCCATCCTTTCCCATCTTTTCCATCCCTTCCCATCCTTTCCCATCCTTTCCCAGCCTTTCCAGTTTTTCCAGCCTTTTCCACAATTCCCCATCCTCTCTCGACCTTTCCCATCCTTTCCCAACCTTTCCCATCCTTTCCCAACCTTCCCCAGCCTTTCCCATCCTTTCCCATCCTTTCCCATCCTTTCCCATCCTTTCCCAACCTTTCCCATCCTTTCCCAACCTTTCCCAGCCTTTCCCATCCTTTCCCATCCTTTCCCATCCTTTCCCAACCTTTCCCATAATTTCCCACCCTTTCCCATCCTTCCCCAGCCTTTCCCACCCTTTCCCATCCTTTCCCAGCCTTTCCCACCCTTTTTCAGCCTTTCCCACACTTTTCCATCCTTTCTTAACCTTTCCCAGCCTCTCCCAGCCTTTCCCAGAATTTCCCAGCTTTCCCCAGCCTTTTCCATCCTTTTTCAGCCTTTCCCGTCCTCTCCTATCCTTTCCTAACTTTTCCCAGCCTTTCCCACCCTTTTCCAGAACTTCCCATAATTTCCCAGCCTTTCCCACCCTTCCCAATCCTTTCCCATCCTTTCTCAGCCTTTTCCAGAATTTCCCATCCTTTTCTATCCTTTCCCAGCCTCTCCCAGGATCAGAATAATCAGGAATCTCCTCTCCCCGAGGCTAAATAATCAGAAATCTCCTCTCCTAGGATCAGGATAACCAGGAATTTCCTCTCCCAGGGACAGGATAAGGATAATTATAATCAGGAATCTCCTCTCCCAGGATCAGAATAATCAGGAATCCCCTCACCCCGAGGCAAAATAATCAGGAATCTCCTCCTAGGATCAGGATAATCAGAAATCTCTTTTCCCAGGGACAGAATAACCAGGAATCTCCTCTCCTAGGACCAGAATAATCAGGAATCTCCTCTCCTAGGATCAGAATATCCAGAAATCTCCTCTCATAGGATCCGAATAATCAAGAATCTCCTCTCCCAGGATCAGGATAGCCAGGAATCCCCTCTCCCCGAGGCAAAATAAGCAGAAATCTCCTCTCCCAGGGGCGGGATAAACAGGAATCCCCTCTCCCAGGGACAGAATAATCAGGAATTTCCTCTCCCAGGGACAGGATAAGGATAATGATAATCAGGAATCTCCTCCTAGGATCAGGATAATCAGAAATCTCCTCTCCCAGGTACAGAATAACCAGGAATCTCCTCTCCCAGGATCAGAATAATCAGGAAATTCCTCTCCCAGGAGCGGGATAATAGGAATCTCCTCTCCTAGGATCAGAATAATCAGGAATTTCCTCTCCCAGGGACAGGATAAGGATAATGATAATCAGGAATCTCCTCTCCCAGGATCAGAATAATCAGGAATCCCCTCACCCCGAGGTAAAATAATCAGGAATCTCCTCCTAGGATCAGGATAATCAGAAATCTCTTTTCCCAGGGACAGAATAACCAGGAATCTCCTCTCCCAAGATCAGAATAATCAGGAAATTCCTCTCCCAGGAGCAGGATAACCAGAAATCTCCTCTCATAGGATCCGAATAATCAAGAATCTCCTCTCCCAGGATCAGAATAACCAGGAATCCCTTCTCCTCGAGGCAGAATAACCAGAAATCTCCTCTCCCAGGGGCGGGATAACCAGGAATCTCCTCTCCCAGGGACAGAATAACCAGGAATCTCCTCTCCTAGGACCAGAATAATCAGGAATCTCCTCTCCTAGGATCAGAATAACCAGGAATCCCCTCTCCCCGAGGCAAAATAACCAGAAATCTCCTCTCCCAGGGGCGGGATAACCAGGAATCTCCTTTCCTAGGATCAGAATAATCAGGAATCTCCTCTCCCAGGACCAGAATAATCAGGAATCTCCTCTCCCAGGATCAGGTTAGCCAGGAATCTCCTCTCAGGGACAGAATAACCAGGAATCTCCTCTCTAGGATCAGAATAATCAGGAATCTCCTCTCCCAGGGACGGGATAGCCAGGAATCCCCTCTCCCCGAGGCAAAATAAGCAGGAATCTCCTCTCCCGCAGGGATCTACACCAGCAACAAGGACCCGATCCCGCTGGGCGCGGCGCTCGCGCGCGGTCTGCAGCACGCCGCTGCCCTCGGGGCTGCTGCCGCACCAGGGCGGCGCCGCGCTGCCGCAGCTCAGCCGCTCGCCCTTCGCCAGCTCCATCCCCGCCTGCTCCTCCTCGGCCGGGCTCCACCACCCAGGTTCGGCCCCGAGCGGCCGCGCTGGGCAGTGGGTCCCCGCGGGGTCCCGGGGGTTAATGGGTTGGAGGGAGATGCGCCCGTGGGAGGTGGAAAGGGAGGATGTGATGCGTGGGGCAGAGTTGAAGGGATAAAGGGTTAGACCCGGGTCTGGGGACATGGCAGGGCCAGATCTGGGGACATGGCAGTGCCAGCCCTGGGGACATTGCAGATCCAGCTCTGGGGACATGGCAGTGCCAGCCCTGGGGACATTGCAGATCCAGCTCTGGGGACATGGCAGTGCCAGATCTGGGGACATGGCAGTGCCAGCACTGGGGACATGGCAGTGCCAGCCCTGGGGACATTGCAGTGGCAGCTCTGGGGACATGGCAGTGCCAGCCCTGGGGACATTCCAGTGCCAGCCCTGGGGACATGGCAGTGCCAGCCCTGGGGACATCCCAGACCCAGCTCTGGGGACATGGCAGTGCCAGTTCTGGGGACATGACAGTGCCAGCTCTGGGGACATTCCAGAGCCAGTTCTGGGGACATTCCAGTGCCAGCCCTGGGGACATTCCAGTGCCAGCTCTGGTGACATCCCAGACCCAGCTCTGGTGACATTCCAGGCCTCTCTCCAGACTTCCAGAGCTGTTTTAACCAGTTTATTTCCCTGTTTCTCGTGCAGGTGTTTTCCCTGGCGGGCTCCACCTTCAGCCTCCCTTCCTCGCACATTTTTGGGAGCCCCCTGACCTCGGGGCTGTCCCTGAACCCCCTGCTGAGCCAGCCGGAGAGCAGCCGGGCAGGTACGTGGGCTCCCAGCTGTGTCCTGGGGTCATTCCCAAGGGTTATCCCAGGAATTCCCAGCTGTGTCCTGGGGTGATCCCAGGGATTCCCAGGTGTGTCCTGGCTGTGATTCCAGGAATTCCCAGGTGTGTCCTGGGGTGATCCCAGGGATTCCCAGGTGTGTCCTGGCTGTGATTCCAGGAATTCCCAGGTGTGTCCTGGGGTGATTCCAGGGATTCCCAGGTGTGTCCTGGCTGTGATTCCAGGGATTCCCAGGTGTGTCCTGGGGTGATCCCAGGGATTCCCAGGTGTGTCCTGGCTGTGATTCCAGGAATTCCCAGCTGTGTCCTGGGGTGATTCCATGGATTCCCAGGTGTGTCCTGGGTGATCCCAGGATTCCCAGGTGTGTCCTGGGGTGATCCCAGGGATTCCCAGGTGTGTCCTGGCTGTGATTCCCAGGGATTCCCAGGTGTGTCCTGGGGTGATCCCAGGATTCCCAGGTGTGTCCTGGCTGTGATTCCAGGAATTCCCAGGTGTGTCCTGGCTGTGATTCCAGGAATTCCCAGGTGTGTCCTGGCTGTCATTCCCAAGGGTTATCCCAGGAATTCCCAGGTGTGTCCTGGGGTGATCCCAGGAATTCCCAGGTGTGTCCTGGCTGTGATTCCAGGAATTCCCAGCTGTGTCCTGGGGTGATTCCAGGGATTCCCAGGTATATCCTGGCTGTGATTCCGGGGATTCCCAGGTGTGTCCTGGGGTGATTCTGGGAATTCCCAGGTGTGTCCTGGCTGTCATTCCCAAGGGTGATCCCAGGGATTCCCAGGTGTGTCCTGGCTGTGATTCCAGGAATTCCCAGGTGTGTCCTGGCTGTGATTCCAGGAATTCCCAGGTGTGTCCTGGCTGACATTCCCAGGGGTTATCCCAGGAATTCCCAGGTGTGTCCTGAGGTGATTCCAGGAATTCCCAGGTGTGTCCTGGCTGTGATTCCAGGAATTCCCAGGTGTGTCCTGGGGTGATTCCAGGAATTCCCAGGTGTGTCCTGGCTGTCATTCCTGAGGGTTATCCAACTGGCAGGGGACACCCCCTGGGGTTACCGGATCCCCGTGGTTACCGGATCCCCCAGGATTACCAGATCCCCGGGGTTACGGATCCCCCAGGGTTACCAGATCCCCCCAGGATTACCGGATCCACCCTGAGGTTACCGGATCCCCGGGGTTACCGGATCTGCCGGGTTAACGGATCCCCGGGACCGCAGGCAAGATCCTAGCACGGGATTTGTCCCTCCCGGAGCTCTGGGAATTTGGCACGCCGGACACGGGTGACCTTGCCGGGGTGACGGGGGAGAGCTCCTCGCGGGGCTGATCCGTGCGGGGCTGATCCGTCGCGGGGCTGATCTGTGCAGGAGCTGATGCGTCGCGGGGCCGGGAGCTGATCCGTCGCGGGGCTGATCCGTGCGGGGCTGGGGCTGATCCGTGCGGGGCTGATCCGTGCGGGGCTGGGGCTGATCGGTGCGGGGCTGATCCGTGCGGGGCTGGGGCTGATCGGTGCCGGGTTGATCCGTGTGGAGCAGGGCCGATCGGTGCGGGGCTGATCCGTGCGGAGCTGATCGGTGCGGGGAGCTGATCAGTCGCGGGGCCGGGGGCTGATCGGGTGAGGGAGCTGATCGCTGCGGGGCTGATCGCTCGCGGGGCGGAGCTGATCTGTGCGGGGCTGGGGCTGATCGATGCGGGGCTGATCTGTGCGGGGCTGATCGGTGCAGGGTCGGGGCTGATCGGTGCAGGGCTGATCTGTGCCGAGTTGATCCGTGTGGGGCCGAGGCTGATCGGTGCGGGGCTGATCGGTGCGGGGCGGGGCTGATCGGTCGCGGGGCGGGGCTGATCGAGTGCGGGACTGATCGGTCGCGAGGCCGGGGCTGATCGGTGCGGGGGCTGATCGGTGCGGGACTCATCGGTGCGGAGCTGGGGCTGATCCGTGCGGGACTGATCGGTCGCGGGGCTGATCCGTGCGGGTTGATCCGTGTGGAGCCGGGGCTGATCGGGGGCCGGGATGATCGGTGGCGGGGCCGGGCTGATCGGTGCGGGAGCTGATCGGTGCGGGGCAGGGCTGATCGCTGCCGGGGCTGCCCGGGGTCTCTCGGTGCTGCCCGGTCCCATTCAGGGCCGCCCGGTGCCGCTCGGTATCGGTGCTGCTCAGGGCGGTTCGGTGCTGCCGGTGCCGCTCCGTGCAGTACCGCTTCGGTGCTCCCCACGCGGCTACGCATACACCGGGCACACACACACACACACACACCGGGCACACACACACCTGGCACACACACACACACCTGGCACACACCTGGCTCACATCTCATACACACCTGGCACACACCTGGCACACACCTGGCTCACATCTCATACACACCTGGCTCAGACCTGGCTCACACTGGGCACACACCTGGCACACACCTGGCTCACACCTGGCTCACACTGGGCACACACCTGGCTCACACCTGGCTCACACCTGGCTCACACACACACCTGGCTCACACCTGGCTCACACCGGGCCCCGCTGACCCGGGCTCTCTGTCCCTGTCCCCACGCAGAGCCGGACCTGGAGGATTGCGGCCGGCTGCGGGAAACGTCCGCCAGGAGAGCCTGTCCTCCATGTGAGAGTGCTGTGAGGAGGACAGCGGGGACAGCGACACAGCCTGGGGGACAGAAACAGCTCCTGGCCTGCTCCCTGGGATGGGGGATGGGGTGGGGTGGGATGGGATGGGATGGGATGGGATGGGATGGGATGGGATGGGATGGGATGGGATAGGATGGGATAGGGATGGGATGGGATACAGGGATGGGATACAGGGATGGGATACAGGGATGGGATACAGGGGTGGGATACAGGGTAGGATGGGGTGGGATGGGGTGGGATGAGCCAGGTTTGCGTTCCCAGCCCGAGCCAGGACTAAACCCAAGCTCAGGCTCAGCTGAAGCGCGGCAGGGGAGGCTGAGCCTGGGGGCTGCGGCTGCTTCGGGCAGAGGGCCGTGGGAGGCGAGAATGGAGGCGGGAATGGAACAGGAATGGAACAGGGAATGGAACAGGAATGGAACAGGAATGGAACAGGAATGGGACAGGGAATGGAACAGGAATGGAACAGGGAATGGAACAGGGAATGGAACAGGGAATGGAACAGGGAATGGAGCAGGAATGGAACAGGAATGGAACAGGAATGGGACAGGGAATGGAACAGGGAATGGAACAGGGAATGGAACAGGGAATGGAACAGGGAATGGAGCAGGAATGGAACAGGAATGGAACAGGAATGGAACAGGAATGGAACAGGAATGGAACAGGAATGGGACAGGGAATGGAACAGGGAATGGAACAGGGAATGGAACAGGAATGGAACAGGGAATGGAACAGGAATGGAGCAGGAATGGAACAGGAATGGAACGGGAATGGAACAGGAATGGAACAGGAATGGAACAGGAATGGAACAGGGAATGGAACAGGGAATGGGCAGGGAATGGAACAGGGAATGGAACAGGAATGGAACAGGAATGGGACAGGAATGGAGCAGGAATGGAACAGGGAATGGAACAGGAATGGAACAGGAATGGGACAGGGAATGGAACAGGGAATGGAACAGGAATGGAACAGGGAATGGAACAGGAATGGGACAGGGAATGGAACAGGGAATGGAACAGGGAATGGAATAGGGAATGGAACAGGAATGGGACAGGGAATGGAACAGGAATGGAACAGGGAATGGAACCGGGGAATAGAACTGGGAATGGAACAGGGAATGGAGGCCGGGAATGGAACAGGGAGCAGAGCAGGGAGCGGAGGCGGGAATGGAGCTGGGGTGGAGCAGGAGCGGAGCTGGAGGAGAGGCAGGGAGCAGAGCAGGGCCCCCTGACCCCGCGGCCCCCAGGTCCCCATCAGCAGCCTGCCGGCGCTCTTCGACCAGACGTGTCGTGCAGCAGCAGCGGGCAGCTGGACAGTGTCCCCAGGCCACCCCTAACATCGAGCAGCTCCTGGAGAAGCAGGGCAACGGCGAGGCAGGAGTTAACAGTGAGTGCGGGCCCGGGGGGCGGCGGGGAACGGCCCGGGGGGCGGTGGGGCAGCTCTGGGGCTCCCGGAACAGCTCCCGGGGCAGTTCTTAGGGCAGGCGGGGCAGCTCCCGGGGCAGCTCCCGGGGCTCTGGGGGCAGGCGGGGCAGCTCCCGGGGCTCTCGGGGCTCTCGGGGCTCTCGGGGCTCCCGGGGCAGCTCCCAGGGCTCTCGGGGTGGATGCCAGCTGGGATTTTGGGATTCTGCCCTCGGGCAGCAACTCAGAGCAGGACGGAGAGAGAGTGGGGGTGAGGTAAGAGGAAGAAGTAAGAGAGTGGTGGGAGAAGTAAGAGAGCGATTTTCCCGTTTACAACACAATAAATCTTCTCCTGTGTTGAATATTCTAATTTCCACTAACCAATGCAACACAAGATACAAATCCTGTAGCATTTACACACAGCCTACAAGAATCATTACAGTACCACCATGTGTTGTACTTTAAACCCTAAAAATGCCTCTTTGGAGCCCTTCTGCCAATCCAGCAGGGTCGTCTCTGACCTTTGGACCATTGTTCTGCCAAGAGGGGATTACTTTTGGCCACCCATCCTACTGTCTTCTGGTTATTTAGTAACTAAGCTTTGGTATCTCAAAGATGGCTTTCATTTCAGTCTCGCTTATGGATTCTATATTCTTTTGCTATATTCTATTTCTATATTCTATGGATTATATAAATCTTTTGCTAAGCACTCATATTTGTAAGGTTTTCCTGTTTCATCCTTTCCAACGGGGCAGCAGAGCCCCCAGCGTGTGCTGTGCGGTCTGACTGTGAATCCTGTGATCCCCTTTCCTCTTTCCTCCTTTTCCCCATTTTCTCCCTTCTCCCTGTTCCCCGCAGTCGTGGAGATGCTGAAGGCGCTGCACTCGCTGCAGAAGGAGAACCAGCGGCTGCAGGAGCAGATCATGGCAGCTGACGGCCAAGAAGGAAGCGGCTGCAGCTGCTCAACGTGCAGCTGTCCGTGCTCCTTCCCGTGGTCACCAGCAGCAACGGGCCCGGCAGCCAGGGACAGTACATGCTGCCCGCCGCCGGTGAGGGAAGCCGGAGAGGGAACTGGGGTGAGGGACAGGGAGTGAGGAACTGGGGGTGAGGGACAGGGAGTGAGGGAATTGGGGGTGAGGGAACAGGGGTGAGGGAACTGGGGTGAGGGAAATGGGAGTGAGGGAATTGGGGTGAGGAATTGGGGTGAGGGAACCGGGAGTGGGGAACCAGGAGTGAGGGAACTGGGGACAGAAACTGGGAATGAAGGACCGGGAGTGAGGGAATTGGGAGTGAGGGAACTGGGGTGAGAGAACTGGGAGTGAGGGAATTGGGAGTGAGGGAGTTGGAGTGAGGGAATTGGAGTGAGGGAACTGGAGTGAGGGAACTGGAGTGAGGAAGTGGAGTGAGGGGACTGGAGTGAGGGGTGGAGTGGGGAACTGGAGTGAGGGAACTGGAGTGAGGAGTGGAGTGGGGAATTGGGGTGGAGGGAACTGGAGTGAGGGACCAGGAGTGAGGGAGTGGAGTGAGGGAATTGGAGTGAGGGAATTGGGAGTGAGGGAACTGGGGTGAGGGACCAGGAGTGAGGGAATTGGGAATGAGGGAATTAGGGTGAGGAACTGGAGTGAGGGAACTGGGAGTGAGGAATCGGGGTGACGGAACTGGGGTAGGGAACTGGGAATGAGGAACTGGGGACAGAAACTGGGAATGAAGGACCGGAGTGAGGGAATTGGGGTGAGGAATTGGGGTGAGGAACCGGGAGTGGGGAATTGGGTGAGGAACTGGGGTGAGGAACAGGGTGAGGGAATTGGGGTGAGGAATTGGAGTGAGGGAATTGGAGTGAGGGAACTGGGGAGTGAGGGAACTGGGAGCGAGGGAATTGGGGTGAGGAACCAGGAGTGAGGGAACTGGGAATGAGGGATTGGGGTGAGGGAGTGGAGTGAGGGAACTGGGGAGTGAGGGAATTGGGGTGAGGAACTGGGGTGAGGGAACTGGAAGTGGGGAACTGGGAATGAGGAACTGGGGGACAGAAACTGGGATTGAAGGAGCGGGAGTGGGGGAATTGGGGTGAGGAACCGGGTGAGGGAACCAGGAGTGAGGAACTGGGGTGAGGGAACTGGGGTAGGGAACCAGGAATGAGGGGAATTGGGGTGAGGGAACTGGGAGTGAGGGAACCAGGGTGAGAGCAACCGGGGACAGGAACCGGGGTGAGGGAACCGGGGTGAGGGAACTGGGGACAGGAACGGGGCTGCGGGAACTGGGCATGAGCGAACTGGGAATGAGGGAACTGGGGACAGGAATCGGGGCTGAGGGAACCAGCGTGAGGAACTGGGAATGAGGGAACCGGGGCTGAGGGAACCAGTGACAGGAACCAGGGGTGAGGAATCAGAGGCAGGAACAGGAATGAGGGAACCGGGGTGAGGGAACTGGGGTGAGGGATCAGGGAGTGAGAGAGCTGGGACTGAGAATGAGGAAACTGGGGATGGGGAACTAGGGCTGAGGGAATCATGGTCTGAATGAACTGGGGTGAGAGAACTGGGGGACAGGAACTGGGGACAGGAACCGGGGACAGGAACAGGGACAGGAACAGGGACAGGAACCAGGACAGGAGCCAGGGACAGGAACCAGGGACAGGAACAGGGACAGGAACCGGGGACAGGAACGGTGACAGGAACTGGGAACAGGAACTAGGGACAGGAACAGGGTCAGGAACTGGTGACAGGAACCAGGGGCGAGGGAACCAGGGACAGGAACAGGGACAGGAACCGGGGTCAGGAACAGGACAGGAATAGGGGACAGGAACCAGGGACAGGAACAGGGACAGGAACCAGGGACAGGAATAGGGGACAGGAACCGGGAACAGGAACCAGGACAGGAACAGGGTCAGGAACTGGTGACAGGAACCAGGGACAGGAACCAGGGACAGGAACAGGGACAGGGAACTGGGGACAGGAACCGGGGACAGGAACCAGGGACAGGAACCAGGGACAGGAACAGGGACAGGAACCAGGGACAGGAACCAGGGACAGGAACAGGGACAGGAACCAGGGACAGGGACAGGAACAGGGACAGGAACGAGGGACAGGAACTGGGAACAGGAACAGGGACAGGAACCGGGGACAGGAACAGGGACAGGAACAGGGACAGGAACCAGGGACAGGAACCAGGGACAGGAACCGGGGTCAGGAATAGGGACAGGAACAGGGGACAGGAACCAGGGATGAGGGAACCAGGGTGAGGGAGCCGGGGCTCAGGGCACCCAGGGACGTGTCCCTGCGCCCTGGCAGTGGCCAAGGGGTCACAGCAGGAGGGATTTCTCCCGTGGCCACCTCAGGGTCCAGCCCTGACTCTCTGCCCTCGCCCCTCTCCCCTCCCAGCCTGCACCGGCGACTCCCTGAGCATCAGCAAGAGCCCCCCGTGCAAGAACAGCTTCGGCATCGAGAACTCGCTCTCCACGTCCTCCGAGGTACTGCAGCCCCACCGGGGCCGGGCAGGGCCTGGGGCTGGGGCAGCACAGCAGCCCCAGGGCTCGGTAGCCAGCTCCTAAAGCCTGCTAGCCCAGGCTCGGAGATGAGGGCTGGGTAGAGTAGCTGAGAGCGGGAGCGTGAGGTGAGGTGATCCTGGAGATCCAGCAGGGCTGGACCTGAGGTCTGGGATCCCTCGGAGTTCTGGGACCCCTCAAATTGGAGCCACCGGAGCCACCCACACCCAGAGCCCCCTCCCCATTCCCACCCCCCTCGGGCAGCCGCCCCAGCCCGATGCTCTGTGTCCGTTTCTCCCAGGACCCTCACTCGGGCTGTCCCAGCAGGAGCAGCTCCTCCCTGTCCTTCCACAGCACGCCCCCTCCCCTGCCCATGCTGCAGCCCAGTCCCGCCTCGCTGCCCCTGCCCGGGGCGCAGCAGGTGAACGGCCTGGCCAGGGTGGCAGGCGGGGGGCTGGCCGGCGGCTCCGGGGCCGGCCACGGCCTGCCGGCGGTGCCCGTGGTGGACAGCCTGCTGGGCAGCCTGGGAGCCCAGCAGATGCCCCTCAACGGGATCCTGGGGAGCCTGAGCGGAGCGCAGCCCGCCCAGCCTCCGCCGCAGGCCAGCGGGCCGCCGAGAGCTACAGCTCTCCAGCAGCCTGAGCAGGTGAGGACGGGCTGCCCTGACCCTCTCCAGCCGCAGTTTAGCTCCGGGGAGGGACGGACGGAGGCGGCCTTAGCGCGGCTGCGGCGCGCTGACCGGCGGGGCGCCGCTCCTCCCGCAGCGTGGCCAGCCTGAGTCCCCTGGCGGAGCAGCAGCGGCACGTCCTGCAGCAGCACGAGCAGCAGCTGCAGCAGCTCCAGCAGCTCCTGACTTCCCAGCCGCTTAACCCGGTAAGGGACGAGTGCGGGAGTCGCGGGAAGCTCGGGCGGAGAGGAAAATGGAAAAGGAGAATGGGAAAGGAGAGTCGAAAAGGAGAATGGAAAAGGAAAAATGAGAAAAGGAAAATCAAAAGGAAAATCGGGAAAGTTAAAAGGAAAATGGAAAAGGAGAATGAAAATGAAAAGGAAAAAGGAAATGGAAAAGTAAAATCAGAAAAGGAAAATCAAAAGGAAAATCGAAAAGTTAAAAAGCAAAATGGAAAGCGAGAATGGAAAAGGAAAAGGGAAAAGGAAAAGGGAAAAGGAAAAGGAAAATGGAAAAGTAAAATCAGAAAGGAAAATCAAAAGGAAAATCGGAAAGTTAAAAGCAAAATGGAAAAGGAGAATGGAAAAGGAAAAGGAAAAGGAAAATGGAAAATGGGAAAGGAAAATGGAAAAGTAAAATAAAAAGTTAAATCAAAACTAAAATCAAAAGTAAATCGAAAAGGAAAATTTAAAAGGAAAATCAAAAAGTTAAATAAAATCAAGATCGAAAGGTTAAATCAAAAGGAAAATCTGAAAGGAAAATCAAAAAGGAAAATCAAAAAGGAAAAATCAAAAGGAAAATCAAAAGGAAAATCGAAGTTTCTGTCCTGTCCCGGAATCCTCTGAGCCTTTCCCAGCCTGGGTTGGGTGAGGAAATTCAGAGCTGGTTTGGGAGTTTGGGATGGGAGTGGCAGAGGGGCAAAAGGTCCAGGCAGGGGGTGTAGGGGCGCCTCCCAAAGAGGGGGATTGGGATTTGAGATTGTGCTGTTCCAAAGGAAAGGAGTTCAATCTGAGTCTGCTGCATCCTGTGGGGGTGAGGGGCGAGAAAATCGGGAGAAATTGGGAGAGCTGTTCTCTCCTGGAGTCATCCCGGGGTGTGAATCTTGCTGGATCCCAGGATGTGAATCCTGCTGGATCCTGGGATGTGAATCCTGCTGGATCCCGGGATGTGAATCCTGCTGGGTCCTGGGATGTGAATCCTGCTGGATCCCAGGATGTGAATCCTGCTGGGTCCTGGGATGTGAATCCTGCTGGATCCCAGATTGTGAATCCTGCTGGATCCCGGGATGTGAATCCTGCTGGATCCCGGGATGTGAATCCTGCTGGATCCCAGGCTGTGAATCCTGGTGGATCCTGGGATGTGAATCCTGCTGGATCCCCAGATTGTGAATCCTGCTGGATCCTGGGGTGTGAATCCTGCTGGATCTCAGGATGTGAATCCTGCTGGATCCAGGATGTGAATCCTGCTGGATCCTGGGGTGTGAATCCTGCTGGATCCTGGGATGTGAATCCTGCTGGATCCTGGGGTGTGAATCCTGCTGGATCCTGGGGTGTGAATCCTGCTGGATCCCGGGATGTGAATCCTGCTGGATCCCGGGATGTGAATCCTGCTGGATCCTGAGATGTGAATCCTGCTGGATCCTGGGATGTGAATCCTGCTGGATCGGGTTGTGAATCCTGCTGGATCCCAGATTGTGAATCCTGCTGGATCCCAGGCTGTGAATCCTGCTGGATCCTGGGGTGTGAATCCTGCTGGATCTCAGGATGCGAATCCTGCTGGATCCTGGGATGTGAATCCTGCTGGATCCTGAGATGTGAATCCTGCTGGATCCTGGGGTGTGAATCCTGCTGGATCCCAGGCTGTAAATCCTCCTGGATCCCGGGCTGTAAATCCTCCTGGATCCTGGGGTGTGAATCCTGCTGGATCCTGGGATGTGAATCCTGCTGGATCTCAGGCTGTAAATCCTCCTGGATCCTAGGATGTGAATCCTGCTGGATCCTGGGATGTGAATCCTGCTGGATCCTGGGATGTGAATCCTGCTGGATCCCGGGCTGTAAATCCTGCTGGATCCTGGGGTGTGAATCCTGCTGGATCCCGGGATGTGAATCCTGCTGGATCTCAGGATGTGAATCCTGCTGGATCCTGGGGTGTGAATCCTGCTGGATCCCGGGATGTGAATCCTGCTGGATCCCAGGTTGTGAATCCTGCTGGATCCTGGGATGTGAATCCTGCTGGATCTCAGGATGTGAATCCTGCTGGATCCAAGGATGTGAATCCTGCTGGATCCTGGGGTGTGAATCCTGCTGGATCCTGGGGTGTGAATCCTGCTGGATCCAGGGATGTGAATCCTGCTGGATCCCAGGATGTGAATCCTGCTGGATCCTGAGATGTGAATCCTGCTGGATCCTGGGGTGTGAATCCTGCTGGATCCTGGGATGTGAATCCTGCTGGATCCTGGGATGTGAATCCTGCTGGATCCCGGGATGTGAATCCTGCTGGATCCCAGGATGTGAATCCTGCTGGATCCTGAGATGTGAATCCTGCTGGATCCTGGGGTGTGAATCCTGCTGGATCCCAGGATGTGAATCCTGCTGGGTCCTGGGATGTGAATCCTGCTGGATCCTGAGATGTGAATCCTGCTGGATCCTGGAGTGTAGTCCTGCTGGATCATGGGTTGTGAATCCTGCTGGATCCCAGGATGTGAATCCTGCTGGATCCTGGGGTGTGAATCCTGCTGGATCCTGGGATGTGAATCCTGCTGGATCCCGGGCTGTGAATCCTGCTGGATCCTGGGATGTGAATCCTGCTGGATCCCAGGCTGTGAATCCTGCTGGATCCTGGGGTGTGAATCCTGCTGGATCCCAGGATGTGAATCCTGCTGGATCCTGGGATGTGAATCCTGCTGGATCCCAGGCTGTGAATCCTGCTGGATCCCAGGCTGTGAATCCTGCTGGATCCCAGGATGTGAATCCTGCTGGATCCCGGGATGTGAATCCTGCTGGATCCCAGGATGTGAATCCTGCTGGATCCTGGGATGTGAGTCCTGCTGGATCCTGGGATGTGAATCCTGCTGGATCCTGGGATGTGAATCCTGCTGGATCCCAGGATGTGAATCCTGCTGGATCCCGGGATGTGAATCCTGCTGGATCCCAGGATGTGAATCCTGCTGGATCCTGGGATGTGAATCCTGCTGGATCCCGGGATGTGAATCCTGCTGGATCCCAGGATGTGAATCCTGCTGGATCCTGGGATGTGAATCCTGCTGGATCCCAGGATGTGAATCCTGCTGGGTCCTGGGGTGTGAATCCTGCTGGATCCCAGGATGTGAATCCTGCTGGATCCCAGGCTGTGAATCCTGCTGGATCCTGGGATGTGAATCCTGCTGGATCCTGGGGTGTGAATCCTGCTGGATCCTGGGATGTGAATCCTGCTGGATCCTGGGATGTGAATCCTGCTGGATCCCGGGATGTGAATCCTGCTGGATCCCAGGATGTGAATCCTGCTGGATCCGGGATGTGAATCCTGCTGGATCCCAGGCTGTGAATCCTGCTGGATCCCGGGATGTGAATCCTGCTGGATCCTGGGATGTGAATCCTGCTGGATCCCAGGCTGTAAATCCTCCTGGATCCCAGGCTGTAAATCCTGCTGGATCCCGGGATGTGAATCCTGCTGGATCCCAGGCTGTAAATCCTCCTGGATCCCAGGCTGTAAATCCTCCTGGATCCAGAATGTGAATCTTGCTGGATCCCGGGATGTGAATCCTGCTGGGTCCTGGGATGTGAATCCTGCTGGATCCCGGATTGTGAATCCTGCTGGATCCCCAGGGTGTGAATCCTGCTGGATCCCAGGATGTGAATCCTGCTGGATCCCCAGGCTGTGAATCCTGCTGGATCCTGGGATGTGAATCCTGCTGGATCCTGGGGTGTGAATCCTGCTGGATCCTGGGATGTGAATCCTGCTGGATCCTGGGATGTGAATCCTGCTGGATCGCGGGGTGTGAATCCTGCTGGATCCCAGGCTGTGAATCCTGCTGGATCCTGGGATGTGAATCCTGCTGGATCTCGGGATGTGAATCCTGCTGGATCCCAGGATGTGAATCCTGCTGGATCCTGGGGTGTGAATCCTGCTGGATCCCGGGATGTGAATCTGCTGGATCCTAGGCTGTGAATCCTGCTGGATCCCGGGATGTGAATCCTGCTGGATCCCAGGCTGTAAATCCTGCTGGATCCTGGGATGTGAATCCTGCTGGATCCCAGGCTGGGGTGTGCCAGACCCATGGGAGAGGCAGAAGGTTCCAGAGGCCCCTGCTGGGTGTTAGGCAGAGATAAAACAGATAAAACTCGAATTGTTTCATTCCAGGGGTGTCTGGGCACGCAGGGAGAGCTGGAGGTGCCTCAGCTCCGCAGGGGGCTGAGGATGATGAGGATTTGGGGGGCACAGACTGGTCCAGGCTGCTCTGGGGCTCTTGGGAATGGAGGTGGAGAGGTGGCAAACAAATCCTTGAGGGGGCAAACAGGGTCCTGAGGGGGCAAACAGCTCCCTGAGGGGGCAAAAAAATCTCTGAGGTGACAAATAGGGCCTTGAGGTGACAAATAGGGCCTTGAGGTGGCAAACAAATCCCTGAGGGGGAAACAAATCCCTGACATGGCAAATAGGGCCCTGAGGGGGCAAACAGTCCCTGGGGTTGCAAACAAGTCCCTGGGGTGACAAAAAAATCTCTGAGGGGCAAACAGGGCCTTGAGGTGGCAAAGAAATCCCTGAGGTGGCAAATAGGGCCCTGAGGTGGCAAAAAAATCTCTGAGGGAGTAACAAATCCCTGAGGGGACAAATAAATCTCTGAGGTGGCAAATAGGGCCTTGAAGTGGCAAATAGGGTCCTGAGGCGGCAAACAAATCCCTGAGATGGCAAACAAATCTCAGGGGGGGCAAACAAGTCCCTGAGGTGGCAAATAAATCACTCAGGTGGCAAACAGGTCCCTGAGACAGCAAACAAGTCCTTGAGGTGGCAAACAAATCTCTGAGGGGGCAAACAGGGCCTTGAGATGGCAAAAAAAAATCTCTGAGGGGGAAACAAATCCCTGAGGGGGCAAATAAATCTCTGAGATGGCAAATAGGGCCTTGAAGTGGCAAACAATCCCTGAGGGGGAAAAATGTCCCTGAGGTGCCAAGCAAATCCCTGAGATGTTAGAAAAATCTCTGAGGGGGCAAACAGGTCCCTGAGGTGGCAAACAAATCACTCAGGTGGCAAACAGGTCCCTTAGAGGGCAGAAAAATCCCTGAGGTGGCAGATAGGGCTCTGAGGTGGCAAGCAAATCCCTGAGGGGGCAAAATGGTCCCTGAGGGGGCAAATAAATCTCTGAGGTGGCAAAGAAATCCCTGAGGTGGCAAACAGGTCCCTGAGATGGCAAAAAAGTCCTTGAGGTGGCAAAAAAAATCTCTCAGGGAGAAACAAATCCCTGAGGGGGCAAATAAATCTCTGAGGTGGCAAATAGGGCCTTGAAGTGGCAAACAAATCCCTGAGGGGGCAAAAACATCCCTGAGGTGGCAAATAAATCACTCAGGTGGCAAACAGGTCCCTGAGGGGGCAAATACAGCCCTGAGGGGGCAAGAAAATCCCTGAGGTGGGAAACAGGTCCCTGAGGGGGCAAACAGGACTCTGAGGGGGCAAATAAATTTCGGAGGTGGCAAATAAATCCCTGAGATGGCAAACAAATCCTTGAGGTGGCAAACAAATCCTTGAGGGGGCAAATATGGCCCACTGCTCTGGGTGTGGTTCTGGGGCAGGATATTTTTATATCCTGAAAAAGTGAATTTCCCAGGGCAGCTGCTGTCCCCGTGTCACCCCCCCGTGGGGACAGGACCATGGCAGCTCTGGCTGTGTGCCCCATGGTTGCCATAGTGATTCCTGCACTTTTCCCAGATTTCAGGGCAGTTTTCCTGGATTTCAGGGTGATTTTCCCGATTTTCTGGGGGGTTTTCCCAGATCTCAGAGCAGTTTTCCCGGATTTCAGGGCTGTTTTCCCAGATTTCAGGGTGGTTTTCCCGGATTTCAGGGCGGTTTTCCTGGATTTCAGGGCGGTTTTTCCCTGGATTTCAGAGCAGTTTTCCCAGATTTCAGGGCTGTTTTCCCGGATTTCAGGTCGGTTTTCCCAGATTTCAGGGAGGTTTTTCTGGATTTCAGGGCAGTTTCCCAGATTTCAGAGCAGTTTTCCCGGATTTCAGGGCAGTTTTCCCAGATTTCAGAGCAGTTTTCCAGGATTTCAGGTCGGTTTTCCTGGATTTCAGGTCGGTTTTTCTGGATTTCAGGGCAGTTTTCCTGGATTTCAGGGTGGCTTTCCCCCATTTCAGGGTGTCCCTTGGCATGCAGGTGAGCCCTGAGCCTGCTCCCCACAGGTCAGCACACCTGGGGGCAGCACGATGGGCTGGGGGAAGGATTCAGAGCCAGATTGGGAATTGGGGATGGTGAAATCTACAGATTTGAAATCCCTGTGTTTAAAATCCCTGGTGGCAGCAGGATGGGCTGAGGAGGATTCAGAACCAGATCGAGAACTGGGGATGGTGAATTGAACAGGTTTGAAATTGGAAATTGGGGATGGTGAATTCCATGGATTTGAAACACCTGTGTTTGAAACCCCTGGGGCAGCAGGATGGGCTGGGGGAGGGGATTCAGAGCCAGATCAGGAATTGGGGATGATGAATTCCACAGATTGTATTTAAAATCCCTGGGGCAGCAGCATGGGCTGAGGGGGATTTAGAGCCAGTGTGGGAATTCGGGATGGTGAATTCCACAGATTTGAAATTGTTTTGATTAAAATCCCTGGTGGCAGCAGGACGGGCTGAGGGCATTCAGAACCAGATCGAGAACTGGGGGTGGTGAATTGAACAGGTTTGAAATCGGGAATTGGGGATGGTGAATTCCATGGATTTGAAACACCTGTGTTCAAAATCCCTGGGGCAGCAGGATGGGCTGAGGGGGATTCAGAACCAGTGTGGGAATTGGGGATGGTGAATTCCACGGATTTGAAATTGTTTTGATTAAAACCCCTGGTGGCAGCAGGACGGGCTGGGGGAGGGGATTCAGAGCCAGATCAGGAATTGAGGATGATGAATTCCACAGATTGTGTTTAAAATCCCTGGTGGCAGCAGGTTGTCTGGGGAGGGATTCAGAGCCAGATCAGGAATTGAGGATGGTGAATTGAACAGATTTGAAATAGTTTTGATTAAAGCCCCTGGTGGCAGCAGGATGGGCTGAGGGCATTCAGAACCAGATCGAGAACTGGGGATGGTGAATTGAACAGGTTTGAAATTGGAAATTGGAGATGGTGAATTCCATGGATTTGAAACACCTGTGTTTGAAACCCCTGGGGCAGCAGCATGGGCTGAGGGGGATTTAGAGCCAGTGTGGGAATTGGGGATGGTGAATTCCACAGATTTGAAATAGTTTTGATTAAAACCCCTGGTGGCAGCAGGACGGGCTGGGGGAGGGGATTCAGAGCCAGATCGAGAACTGGGGATGGTGAATTGAACAGGTTTGAAGTTGGGGATGGTGAATTGAACAGGCTTGAAGTTGGAAATTTGAGATGGTGAATTCCATGGATTTGAAACACCTGTGTTTAAAACCCCTGGGGCAGCAGGATGGGCTGAGGGGATTTAGAGCCAGTGTGGGAATTGGGGATGGTGAATTCCACAGATTTGAAATTGTTTGATTAAAACCCCTGGTGGCAGCAGGACGGGCTGGGGGAGGGGATTCAGAGCCAGATCAGGAACTGGGGATGGTGAATTGAACAGACTGGAACTCGCTGCATTGATGGATTGGAGCTGTGGGGGATTTGTGTCGCTGCGGGTGCCTGGGGGAGGGTCACTAATCCCCGCGGGGCTTGGGGAGGTCACGGGCTGTTAATGAACCACGGGCTGTTAATGAACACCGGGGCTGCCCCTCCGTGTCCCTGCAGAGAGGAACTTTGTCCCTGTTCCCCGGAGCATTTCCTGGCACCAGGTGTGCCATGGCTGGAAAAAAAAACCCCAAAATCACCCAGTCCAACCTTTGACCAAATTCCCTGTTAAACCAAATTAAGGTGACACCTTTAGTTGCTTTTAAAACCCTTTGGTCCCTTTCAAAATCTTTCTGTCACTTTTAAAACCTTTCAGTCACTTTTAAAATTTTCAGTCACTTTTAAAAACCCTTCAGTCATTTTTAAAATTTTCAGTCGCTTTAAAAACCCCTCGGTCACTTTTTGAAGCCTCCCAAGGTTGGTGACTCCACCACTCCCTGGCCACCCTGTTCCAGTGCCAATCCCTTTTTTCCAGCCGTGGAATTTCCGCCCGGTATCCACCGTGATCCTCCCCTGTGTTTGTGAGGAGATTCCTGGTGGATATGGGGGAGAAAAACACCCGGAATTCCCTCCCGGAATTCCCAAAGGCCTCAGCTGGAAAAGGGACTTATCCAGCGTGGGAAGGAGATTTTTCACCTGGGAATGAATTCTTGAGCTTGAACTCAGGGACGAAAATATTTATGGGGAGCAGAATCCCAAATCCTCTCCTTGTGTTTTCCGACCCACCGCAAACCTGACCCCGCTCGAGGGTCGCCGGTGTCCCCTCCTGCCTGTCTGTCCCCCCTCTCTGTCCCCTCCTCGCTGTCCCCTGTCCCCGCTGTGCCCCTTCTGTCTCCACTCTAAACGCTGTCCCCCTCTGTTCCGCTCTGTCCCTCCTCCCTGTCCCTCCCCTGTCCCCGCGCTGTCCCTCTGTCCCCTCTCTGTCCCCCTGTGTCCCCTGCTCCCTGTCCCCTCCCTGTCCCCTCCCTCCCTGTCCCCTCCCTGTCCTCGCTCTGTCCCTGCTCCCTGTCCCTTCTCTGAGCTCTGTCCCGCTCTGTCCCCGCTCTGTCCCCGCTCTGCCCCTGCTCCCTGTCCCCTTAGTGCTGTCCCCTCCCTGTCCCCGCTCTGAGCGCTGTCCCCGCTCTGTCCCCTGCTCCTGTCCCCTCCCTGTCCCCGCTCTGTCTCCTCCCTGTCCCCTCCTGCCTGTCTGTCCCTCTCTGTCCGCTCCTCGCTGTCCCCTCCCTGTCCCGCTCTGTCCCCGCTCCCTCTCCCCTCTCTGAGCGCTGTCCCGCTCTGTCCCCGCTCCCTCTCCCCTCTCTGAGCGCTGTCCCCGCTCTGTCCCCGCTCTGTCCCTGCTCCCTGTCCCTTCTCTAAGCTCTGTCCCCGCTCTGTCCCCGCTCCTGTCCCCGCTCTGTCCCCGCTCTGTCCCCTCCCTGTCCCTTCTCTGAGCGCTGTCCCCGCTCTGTCCCTCTGCCCTGTCCCCGCTCTGTCCCCGCTCTGTCCCCTCCCTGTCCCTTCTCTGAGCGCTGTCCCCTGCTCTGTCCCCGCTCCCTGTCCCCGCTCTGTCCCCGCTCTGTCCCTCCCTGTCCCCGCTCTGTCCCCGCTCTGTCCCCTCTCTGTCCCCGCTCTGTCCCCTCCCTGTCCCCGCTCTGTCCCCACTCTGTCCCCGCTCTGTCCCCGCTCTGTCCCTCCCTTTCCCCTCCCTGTCCCCGCTCTGTCCCTGCTCTGTCCCCTCCCTGTCCCTCTCTGAGCGCTGTCCCCTCCCTTCCCGCAGGAGCAGCAGGCTCTGGTGTTCCAGATGATGCAGCAGATCCAGCAGAAGCGGGAGCTGCAGCGGCTGCAGATGTCGGGCTCGTCGCAGCTGGCCATGAGCGGCCTCCTGGCGGCCACCTCGGCGCCGCTGCACTCCAGCCCGGGCGCGCTGCTGACCTCGGCCGCGCCCAGCGGCGGCTCGCTGCTGGCCTCGCTGTCCCCGCAGCAGCTGACCCCCGGCAGGGCGCTGCTGGCCCCCAGGCCACCCCCCGCTGGGCTCGGGCTCGGCCATGGCGCAGCCCAACCCCTTCCTCAGCCTGCAGCCCGACGGAGGCGCCCCAAAGGAGCGGTGGGTGCGGGGCTGGGCGGGGCTGGGCGGGGACAGGGTGGGACAGCGCGGGACAGCGCGGGGACAGGGTGGGACAGCGCGGGGACAGGGTGGGACAGCAAGGGACAGGGTGGGGACAGTGTGGGACAGCGCGGGGACAGAGTGGGACAGAGTGGGACAGCGTGGGGACAGTGTGGGGACAGAGTGGGACAGCGCGGGGACAGGGCGGGGACAGCGTGGGGACAGGCTGGGACAGTGTGGGGACACGGTGGGACAGCGCGGGGACAGGGCGGGGACGGGCTGGGGACAGGGTGGGGACAGATTGGGACAGCGCGGGGACAGGGCAGAGACGGGCTGGGACAGCGTGGGACAGAGTGGGGATAGGTTGTGACAGAGTGGAGAAAGCCTGGGACAGTGTGGGGACAGGGTGGGACAGAGTGGGGACACTCCTGGGGACACTCCTGGGGTTTGGGAGGGATCGCAGCACCCAGCAGAGGGGCCAGGGGTGACACTTCCATCTCCCCTGTCCCCGTCCCTGTCCCTGTCCCTGTCCCCATTGTCCCTGTCCCCTCAATCCCTGGTCCCTGTCCCTGCCATCCCTGTCCCTCAATCCCTGTCCCTCAATCCCTGTCCCTCAATCCCTGTCCCCTTGTCCCTGTCCCCAGTCCCTGTCCTGATCCCTGCCCCTCTCCCCATCCCTGTCCCTGCAGTCCCTGCCCCCCACCCCTCTGCCCACCCCCACTCCGTGTCCCCTCTGACCTGGGCGTGTCCCCGTTTGTCCCCGCAGCCCCTGGGTGACAAGGGCGCCCCCTGGCGCAGGACAAGGGCTAAGAGACCCCCGGCCCCGAGCCCGCAGCCAACTCCTGCCCCGGGAGCAGCTCCGGGAGCCCCAGCGGCCCTGAGGGGCCACCAGGGGCCACCAGGAGCCACCAGGGGCCACCAGGGGCCGCGGTGGCGCCACCTGTGCCAGAGCCAATTCCAGCGGGTCCTGCCGGGAGCGTGGGGAGCCCCGAGGCACCAGAGACCCCCAGACCCTTGGGGAGCACGTGGTGGCACCTGGCAGTGCCCAAGAGCCAGCACCGGGTGTGGCACTTCTGGAGAAGGGACATGGTGGCACCTGGCAGTGCCCAAGAGCCAGCACTGGAGTGTGGCACTTCTGGAGAAGGGACATGGTGGCACCTGGAGGTGTCCAAGGACATGACCCTGGATGTGGCACTGCTGGGGAAGGGTGTAGTGGCACTTGGCAGTGACCCTGGATGTGACACTGCTGGAGAAGGGACATGGTGGCACCTGGCAGTGACCCTGGATGTGACACTGCTGGAGAAGGGACATGGTGGCACCTGGAAGTGACCAAGGACGTGACCCTGGATGTGGCACTGCTGGAGACAGGACGTGGTGGCACCTGGCAGTGACCCTGGATGTGACACTTTTGGAGAACTGGTGGCACTTGGCAGCACCTGAGGACACGTCCCTGGATGTGGCACTTCTGAAGTGACACGGTGACACCTGGCACTGCCCCGGGGTGTGGCCCTGCAGGTGGCACTGCCAGGGAAGGCGTGGTGGCCGTGCCCAGGTGGGGACATCCGGAGCAATTCCCAGCTGTGCTCTGTGCTCTGCTCCTGCTGCGTCCCATCCTGCAAGGACACGGCGGACGAGGACAGAGGTGGCACCAGCTGGGGACACTGTCACCTGTGTGAGCTGGGGGACACTGTCACCTGTGCCAGCTGGGGAGACATTGTCACCTGTGCCAGCTGGAGGGACATTGACACCTATGCCAGCTGGGGGAATGTTGTCACCTGTGCCAGCTGGAGGGACACTGTCACCTGTGCCAGCTGGAGGACACTAACACCTGTGCCAGCTGGGGGAACATTGTCACCTGTGCCAGCTGGAGGGACACTGTCACCTGTGCCAGCTGGAGGACACTAACACCTGTGCCAGCTGGGGGAACATTGTCACCTGTGCCAGCTGGAGGACGTTGTCACCTGTGCCAGCTGGGGAACGTTGTCACCTGTGCCAGCTGGAGGGACATTGTCATCTGTGCCAGCTGGAGGATGTTGTCACCTGTGCCAGCTGGGCGAATGTTGTCACCTGTGCCAGCTGGGAGACGTTGTCACCTGTGCCAGCTGGGGGACACTGTCACCTCTGCAAGCTGGGGAACGTTGTCACCTGTGCCAGCTGGAGGGATGTAGTCACCTGTGCCAGCTTGGGGACATTGTCACCTGTGCCAGCTGGAGGGACACTGTCACCTGTGCCAGCTGGAGGGACATTGTCATCTGTGCCAGCTGGGGGAATGTTGTCACCTGTGCCAGCTGGAGGGACGTTGTCACCTGTGCCAGCTGGGGGGACACTGTCACGTGTGCCAGCTGGGGAATGTTGTCACCTGTGCCAGCTGGAGGGACGTTGTCACCTGTGCCAGCTGGGGAGATATTGTCACCTGTGCCAGCTGGAGGACGTTGTCACCTGTGCAAGCTGGAGGACATTGTCACCTGTGCCAACTGGGCGAATGTTGTCACCTGTGCCAGCTGGAGGACATGGTCACCTGTGCCAGCTGGGGAGACGTTGTCACCTGTGCCAGCTGGGGGAATGTTGTCACCTGTGCCAGCTGGAGGGACACTGTCACCTGTGCCAGCTGGAGGACGTTGTCACCTTTGGAGTGCAGATTCCTGCTCTGGAATTCCCAAAGCCGAGGTCTCAGCTGCAGAAGGGCACAGCTGGCATTGTCCCCGCTCAGAAGGAGCTCCTGGGCATGCCTGGAGTGACTTTGGGGATGGAAATGGTTTTGGGAGCAGAATCCCAAATCCCTCCCGGCGTTTCCCGCCGGCCACGGATCATTCCCACAGAACCACGATCTTCCACTGGGACTGGGAAAGGATCTGCAAGGAACAGGACAGTGAGAACAGCCCTGGCAGAATTCCAGATCCTCCATCCTTGAGATGGATTCCATCTTCATCTGGAATGTCCAACAGAATCGGATTCTGCTGAGCTGGGATGGATGATGGATGGATGGATGGATGGATGGATGGATGGATGGATGGATGGATGATGGATGGATGGATGGATGAACGATGGATGGATGGATGATGGATGGATGGATGGATGGATGGATGGATGGATGGATGGATGGATGGATGGATGATGGATGATGGATGATGATGGATGATGGATGATGGATGGATGGATGATGAGATG
>JAKWBO010000626.1:0-33737 GCA_034336685.1 Luscinia luscinia | reverse complement strand
TAAATAAAAATTAACCCGAAATTAACCCGGAGTTAAATCAAAATTAATCCGAGAATTAACCCGAAATTAAACAGAATTAAATAAAAATGAAACAGAATTAAAAGGAATTAAATAAAAATTAACCCGACATTAAGCGGAATTAAATAAAAATTAACCCGAAATTAAACAAAATTAATAAATAAAATTAACCCGAGATTAAAAAGAATTAAACAGAATTAAAAGAATCGGACAAAATTAACCTAAAACAATTCAACAAAATCGGACGAAATTAACCCAAAATTAAACAAAATTAAACAGACTCCCCTCGAACCCTCAAATCCTCCCAAATCCCCCCAAAATCCCCAAAATCCCGCCAAAATAAACCCCAGACCCCCCAGGACCCCCAAAATCCCCCAAACCCCTCAAATCCCCCAATTTCCCCCAAAATTCCGCCCAAACCCCCAAATTTGCCTCAAATCCCCCAAATCAACCCCAGGCCCCAGACCCCAAAATCCCCCAAAATTCCCCCAAATTTGCCTCAAATCTCCTAAATCTCCCCAAAATCTTCCCTAAGCCCCCAGGACCCCCAAATCCCCCAACCCTTCAAATCCCCAATTTCCCCCAAAATCCCCCAAATACCTCCAAGAATTTGCCCCAAGCCCCTAAATCCCCAAAATCCCACAAAATCTACCCCAGACCACCAGAACCCCCAAAATCCTCAAAATCACCCAAAAATTCCCAAAATCCCCCAAAATCCCCCAAAATCCCCCCAAACCCCTCAAATCCCCAATTTCCCCCAAAATCCCCAAGCCCCCCAAGCCCCCAAATCTCCCCAAAATCCCCCAAATCTCCCCATAATCCCCCAAAATCCCCCAAACCCTTCAAATCCCCCAAAATCCCCCAAAATCCCCCAATCCCCCAAGCCCCGGCCCCGCCCTCCCCCACCTGCCAGCAGCAGCAGCGCCCCGCGGCCCGGGTCCCTCCGGGGTTCCGCGATCGCCCCCAGGGCTCCCCAGAGCGCCCAGGCGGCTCTCAGCGCGCCAGGCGCGGCTGCCGTGCTAGGTACCCTGAGGGTGGAAAAACATGGGGTTAGAGAGCCAAAAACAGCCAAAAATAACCCAAAATCGGCCTAAATAGCCTCAAAATCATCCCGAAAAGAAAAAAAATCACCTCCTAAATACCCCAAAATCAGCCCAAAATTATCATAAAATCCTCTGCAAAACAGGCAAAAATAATCCGAAAATAGCCCAAAATAATCCAGAAATCACTTCCTAAATATCCCCAAAATCAGCCCAAAAATAGCCCAAAATCCTTCCTCAAAACCAGCCTAAATCCCCCAAAATAATCCGAAATAATCCAAAAAATCAACCCAAAATAATTCAAAAATCACTTCCTAAATACCTCCAGAAATCAGCCAAAATAACCCAAAATAATCCAAAAAATCACCACAAAATCATCCAAAATCTACCCAAAAACAACCCCCAAATCACTCAAAAATAGCCAAAAAGTCAGCCCAAAATCATCCCAAAAACAGCTGCACAACCGGCAAAAATAATCCCAGAATAGCCCAAAATAATGAAAAGATTCCAAAATTAACCAAGGCCAGCCCCAGGCGTGGCTGCTGTCTGCAGGTACTCCTGGGGTGGAAAAAATGAGTTGGAGAGGCAAAAACAGCCAAAAATAACCCAAAATCAGTCAAAATCAGCCCAAAAGTCCTCTGCAAAGCCTGCAAAAATCAGCCCAAATAGCCCTAAAGATCCTAAAATAACCCCAAGTCACCTAAAATAGCTGCAGAAAATCACCCCAAAATCACCCCAAAAATAAACCCCAAATCACCCAAAAATAGCCAAAAAACCAGCCCAAAATCATCCCCAAAAACCTCTGCAAAACCGGCAAAAATAATCCCAAAATAGCCCAAAATAATAAAAAAATCCAAAATTAACTCAAACCAGCCCCAGGCGCGGCTGCCGTGCAGGTACCCTGGGGTGAAAAAAATGGGGTTAGAGAGGCAAAACGCACAAAAATAACCCAAAATCGGCCCAAAATCAGCCCAAAATCCTCTGCAAAACTGGCAAAAATCAGCCTAAAGTAGCCCCAAAGATCCTAAAATAACCCCCAAGTCACCCAAAAATGCCAGGAAAATCACCCCAAAATCACCCCAAAAATAAACCCCAAATCACCCAAAAGTAGCCAAAAAACCAGTCCAAAATCATCCCAAAAAACCTCTGCAAAACCGTGCAAAAATCAGCCTGAGAATATTCCCAAAAGATCCTAAAATAACCCCTAAATCACCCAAAATAGCCAGAAAATCACACCAAAATCACCCCAAAATAACCCCAAATCCCGCTAAAAATAGCCAAAAAATCAGCCTATAAATCACCCCAAAAACCAGCTGCAAAACCGGCAAAAATAATCCCAAAATAGCCAAAATAATAAAAAATAATTCTAAAGTGGCCCAAACCAGCCCCAGGGCGTGGCTGCCCTGCAGGTACCCTGGGGTGGAAAAACATGGGGTTAGAGAGGCAAAACGGCCAAAATAACCCAAAATCAGCCCTAAATAGCCCCAAAATCACCCTAAATTATCGCTAAAAAACCTCTGCAAAACCGGCAAAAATCAGGCCCGAAATAGCCCCAAAAGAAAAAAATCACTTTCTTAATACCCCAAAATCAGCCCAAAAATAACCCAAAATCCTCCTCAAGCCAGCCTGAAAACCCCTCAAAATAATCCAAAATAATCCAAAAAATAATCCCAAAATCACCTAAAATCACCTCCTAAATACCTCCAAAATCAGCCCAAAATAACCGAAAATAATCCAAAAAATCACCCCAAAATCACCCCCAAAAATAAGCCCCAAATCACCCAAAAATAGCCAAAAATCAGCCCAAAATCATCCCGCAAAGCCTCTGCAAAGCAGGCAAAAATCAGCCAAAATCAGCCTAAAAATTCATCCAGAAATCACTTCCTAAATACCCCCAAAATCAGCCCAAAATAACCCAGAAATAATCCATAAATAATCCCAAAATCATCCTGCAAATAATACCAGAAAAAACCTCCTGAAAAAACAAACCAAAAATACCACCTAAAAATAGCCCAAAATCACTCCAAAATAACCCAAAAACCAGCCCCAAATGATCTCAAAAAATAGCTCCAAAAATAATCCCAAAACAGCCCAAAATCATCCCAAAATAATATGCAACCATCGCACCAAAAATCTGTCCAAAATAATCCCTAAATCAGCCAAAAAATAACCCAAAATCACCAAAAATAACCCAAAATCACCTCAAACCTGCTCAAAAAAGTCCAAAATCACCCCAAAAATCTCCCAAAATAATTCCCAAATCCTTCCAAAGATCCCCAAATTCACCTGTAAGTCCTCCTAAGATGCCAAAAACTTCCCAAACAGCTCAAAATCACAACAAATCCTCCCCCAAATGCCCCAAAACTGCACAAAATCCTCGCCCCAAATCCTCCCCAAACCCATCCCAAAATTAACCCAAAATCCCTTCTTTAGAATGAACCCAAAACCCTCCAAAATCTCCCAAATTATCCTGAAATTCACCCCTAAATCCCCAAAAATTCCAACACAATCCTCCCCAAAATCGCCTCAAAATAACCAAAAAGCCCAAAATGACAACAAAATAATCCCAAAAATCCTAAAACCCCTCAAAATCCTCCCAAAATCACCCCAAAATAACCTAAAATCGCCACCAAAAATCCCCCAAATTCTCCCCAAATTCATCCCAAATTCAGCCCAAAATCCTCCAAAATCCCCAAATCCTCCCCCAAATTATCCCTAAAATCCCAAAATCCTCCCCAAATTCTCTCCCAAAAATCCCCCAAAATCCCAAAATCCTCCCCAAAATCACTCAAAATGCCCCAGAACGCCCAAAATCACAACAAAGTAATCCCCAAAATCCTCAAAAGTCCCCTCAAAATCTCCCCAAAATCCTCTCCCAAAATCACCCAAAAATCCCCAAAAAATCACCAAAATCCTCCCCAAAATGACCCCAGGAATAACCCAAAAATCCAAAAAATCCCATAAAATCCCCAAAATCCTCCCCAAATTCATCCCAAAAATCCCAAAATATCCGCAAAATCCTCCCCAAAATCCTCTCCAAAATCACGCCAAAATAAGCCAAAAAACCCCAAAATCTCTCCAAATCCTCCCAAATTCATCCCAAAATCACCCAAAAATCCCCAAAATCCCAAAATCCTCCCCAAATTCATCCCAAAATAACCCAAAATCCTCCCCAAATTCATCCCAAATTCATCCCAAAATCAAAAAATCCCCAAAATCCTCCCCAAAATCACCCCTAAATAACCCAAAAAACCCCAAAATCACAACAAAATAATCCCCAAAATCCTCAAAATACCCTCAAAAATCCCCCAAAATCCTTCCTAAATTCATCCCAAAATAACCCAAAATCACTCCAAAATCTCCCCAAAATCCTCCCCAAATTCATCCCAAATTCACCCCAAAATCCCCAAAATCCTACAAAAATCCTCCCCAAAACACCCTAAAAATAACCCAAAATCCTCCCCAAATTTATCCCTAAATTCATCCCAAAATAACCCAAAATCACCCCAAATATCTCCTACAAAACTCCTCCCCAAATTCACCCTAAAATCCCCAAAAATCCTCAAAAATCCTCCCCAAAAAAACACCCCAAAATAACCCAAAAACCCTAAAATCACTAACAAAATAATCCCAAAATCCTCAAAATCCCCACCAAAATCCCCCAAAATCCTCCCCCAAATTCATCCCAAAATCCCTAAAAAATCCCCCAAAATAATCCTCAAAATCACCCTCCAAATCCCCAAAATCCTCCCCAAATTCATCCGAAAAATCCCAAAATCCCCAAAATATCCCTAAAATCCCCCAAAATCTCCCAAAAATCCCCAAAAATCCTCCTCAAAATCACCCCAAAATAACTCCAAAAACACCCCAAAATCACAACAAAATAATCCCCAAAAATCCCCCAAAATCACCCAAAATCCCCAAAAAATAATCCCCAAAATCTCAAAAATCCTCCCCAAATTCATCCTAAAAATCTCCCCAAAACCCCCAAACCCCCATTGTCCCTAAAGACCCCAAACCCCTTAATGTCCCAAATTGGCCCCAAAATGTCCCCAAGGTCACTCCATGGTCACTCCCCAATGTCCCCAAATTCCTCCCAGTATCCCCCAGTGTCCCCAGTGTGTCCCCCAGTGTCCCCAAATCCCCCAGTGTCCCCCCGCCTCCCCGCTGTCCCACACCCCCTGTCCCCGATGTCACCCCACTGTCCCCCCTCCCCCGTGTCCCTTCCTGTCCCCATCCCTGTCCCCTCCCCAATGTCCCCAATGTCCCTCCCTGTCCCTTTTCCTGCCCCCTCCCCCGCTTTTCCTGGCACTGCCACATCGCTGACGTCATCAATGTCACCAATGTCCCCAATGTCCCCAGTGTCCCCAGTGTCCCCAGTGTCCCCACTCCCCAGTATCCCCAGTATCCCCAGTGTCCTCAGTGTCCCCAATCCCCCAGTGCCCCCAGTGTCCCCAGTGTCCCCAGTGTCCCCAATGTCCCCAAATCCCCAATCCCCCAGTCCCCAATGTCCCCAGTATCCCCAGTATCCCCAGTCCCCCAGTGTCCCCACTCCTCCCAGTATCCCCAGTATCCCCAGTATCCCCAATGTCCCCAGTATCCCCAGTGTCCCCAGTATCCTCAGTGTCCCCACTCCCCCAGTATCCCCAGTGTCCCCCACTCCCCCAGTATCCCCACTCCCCAATCCCCCAGTATCCCCACTCCCCACCTCCCAGTATTCCCAGTATCCCCACTCCCCAGTCCCCCAGTATCCCCAATGTCCCCAGTATCCCCAGTATCCCCAGTATCCCCAATGTCCCCAGTATCCCCAGTATCCGCACTCCCCAGTATCCCCAGTATCCCCAGTATCCCCAGTATCCCCACTCCCCCACTCCCACCCCCAGCCCCCAGCCCCTCACCGGGCAGGCTGACCAGTGACACCAGTGGCACGCAGGACGTGACTCCCGCTGGGGTCGGTGGCGCAGTCGGCCCAGAGCCCACGAGTGACCACGACGGCGGTGACCGCGCTGCCCTGGCCGCCGCTCATCCCCACACGCCCTCGGCCACCGCGCCACCAGCAGCGCCTCAGCTGCCACGGCCGTGCTAGAGCTGCCAGAGCGGCCGGGGGGACAGCGGCGACCGGGCGGCCGTGGCTGCGGCGGGGTACTGGGAGAACTGGGAGATGGGAGAGATGGTGCTGGGGCGCTGGGAGCGCTGGGAGCGCTGGTCACTGGGCACTGGGCACTGGGCACTGGTTGTGCTGGTCACTGGGCACTGGTGCTGGTCACTGGTCACTGGTGGTGCTGGACACTGGTCACTGGTTGTGGTTGCCACTGGTCACTCTGGGTCACTGGTCACTGGTTGTGCTGGTCACTGGTGCTGGTCACTGGGCACTGGTTGTGCTGGAAGTGCTGGTCACTGGTCACTGTTGGTCACTGGACACTGGTTGTGCTGGTCACTGGGCACTGGTGCTGGTCACTGGGTGTGCTGGTCACTGGGCACTGGTGCTGGTCACTGGGCACTGGGAGCGCTGGGAGAGCCGGTCACTGGTGCTAGCACTGGTGCTGGGGCACTGGGAGCGCTGGGAGAGCTGGGAGAGCTGGTGCTGGGAGCACTGGGAGCGCTGGGAGAGCTGGGAGAGCTGGTGCTGGGAGCGCTGGGAGCGCTGGGAGAGCCGGTCACTACTGCTGGTCACTGGTGCTGGTCACTGGGCACTGGTTGTGCTGGAAGTGCTGGTCACTGGTCACTGTTGGTCACTGGACACTGGTTGTGCTGGTCACTGGACACTGGTCACTGGTTGTGCTGGTCACTGGACACTGGTGCTGGTCACTGGTGTGCTGGGGCACTGGCTGTGCTGGTCACCGGACACTGGTGCTGGTCACTGCGTGCTGGGGCACTGGTTGTGCTGGTCACTGGACACTGGTGCTGGTCACTGGGTGTGCTGGTCACCAGTCACTGGTGGTGCTGGGCACTGGTTGTGCTGGTCACTGGTGCTGGTCACTGGTGCTGGTCACTGGGCACTGGTGCTGGTCACTGGGCACTGGAGCTGGTCACCGGTCACTGGTGGTGCTGGACACTGGTCACTGGTTGTGGCTGCCACTGGTCACTCTGGGTCACTGGTCACTGGTTGTGCTGGTCACTGGTCACTGCTGGTCACTGGACATTGGTTGTGCTGGTCACTGGGCACTGGTGCTGGGCACTGGGCACTGGGAGCGCTGGGAGAGCCGGTCACTGGTGCTGGGCACTGGGCACTGGTGCTGGGCACTGGTTGTGCTGGTCACTGGTCACTGGTGCTGGTCACTGTTGGTCACTGGTCACTGACAGTGCTGGTCACCAGTCACTGGTGGTGCTGGACACTGGTTGTGCTGGTCACTGGTCACTCTGGGTCACTGGTCACTGGTTGTGCTGGACACTGGTTGTGCTGGTCACTGGTTGTGCTGTTCACTGGGCACTGGTGCTGTTCACTGGGCACTGGTGCTGGTCACTGGGCACTGGTGCTGGTCAGTGAACACTGGTGCTGGCTGTGCTGGTCACTGGTCACTGGTTGTGCTGGTCACTGGTCACTGGTGCTGGTCACTGGGCACTGGGCACTGGGAGCGCTGGGAGAGCTGGTCACTGGATGCTGGTCACTGGGCACTGGTGCTGGTCACTGGTGCTGGTACTGGTGGTCACTGGTCACTGACTGCTGGTCACCAGTCACTGGTGGTGCTGGACACTGGTTGTGCTGGTCACTGGTCACCCGGGTCACTGGTCACTGACAGTGCTGGTCACTGGTCACTGGTGCTGGTCACTGGTTGTGCTGGAAGTGCTGGTCACTGGTCACTGGTCACTGGTGGTCACTGGTCACTGGTGGTCACTGGTCACTGGTGGAACTGGGAGTGCTGGTCACTGGTCACTGGTCACTGGTCAGGTCACTGGTCACTGGTGGAACTGGGAGTGCTGCTGGTCACTGGTCACTGGTGGTCACTGGTGGCGCTAGCTGTGCTGGTCACTGGTTGTGCTGGTCACTGGACACTGGTTGTGCTGGAAGTGCTGGTCACTGGTGGTCACTCGGTCACTGGTGGTCACTGGTCACTGACAGTGCTGGTCACTGGTTGTGCTGGTCACTGGTCACCTGGGTCACTGGTGGTCACTGGTCACTGACAGTGCTGGTCACCAGTCACTGGTGGTGCTGGTCACTGCTGGTCACTGGTTGTGCTGGTCACTGCTGGTCAGTGGTCACTGGTGGAACTGGGAGTGCTGGTGGTCACTGGTCACTGGTCACTGGTGCTCACTGGTGGTGCTGGAAGTGCTGGTCACTGGTCACTGGTGGCACTGGTCACTGGTGGCACTAATCACCGGTGGCACTGGTCACTGGTGGCACTGGTGGCACTGGGAGTACTGGTCACTGGTCACTGGTGGTGCTGGTCACTGGTCACTGGCGGTCACTGGTGTTCACTGGTCACTGGTGGCACTGGGAGTGCTGGTCACTGGTCACTGGTGGCACTGGTGTCCGCACTGGTCCGCACTGGTATTCACTGGTGTCCAGCCCTGGTCACAGGTGGTCACTGGTCAGTGCTGTCCGGCACTGGTCTGTACTGGTGTTTACTGGTCCCACTGGTGTCCGGCACTGGTCTGTACTGGTCTCACTGGTGTCCGGCACTGGTCTGTACTGGTTTCACTGGTGTCCAGCCCTGGTCACAGGTGGTCACTGGTCAGTGCTGTCCGGCACTGGTCTGTACTGGTGTTTACTGGTCCCGCTGGTGTCCGGCACTGGTCAGTGCTGTCCGGCACTGGTCTGTACTGGTCCCACTGGTGTCCGGCACTGGTCACTGATGGTCACTGGTGTCCAGCACTGGTCTGTACTGGTCTCACTGGTGTCCAGCACTGGTTTGTACTGGTGTTTACTGGTCCCACTGGTGTCCGGCACCGGCCGGGCGTGGCCGGGGGTGGGGAGGGGCCGCGTGGTCCCCGGGGCCGTTTGGGGGCGCCCTCGCCCCTCCCCCTCAGGAAGTGTCCGGTGTCCGGAGGTGTCCGGAGGTGTCTGGCGCCGCCCTCCCCCTTCCTGCCCTCCTCCACCCCGGGGGCGCCTTTGGGGTTAGGGCCGCCCCTCCCCCACCCGGGCCCCTTCCTGTGACGTAAATCGGGGTGGTGGAGGGGCAAGGGGCTGAGGGACCCCAAAAACCATGGGCCCCTCCCATCAGTGACGTCACACACCGAACCAATCAGATTTATTTACAGCGATTGGGGGAGGGGAGGGACAGCGCGGGGTGAGGGGGCAGGGGACACCCGGGGCGTCCCCAAGGCACGGGGGTGGGAGGGCAGAAGTGCGACATCTCTGACGTCATCACTGCGCCGTGACGTCATCCTCCCGAAGCCCCCGCCCCACACGCGGAAGGGGAGGGGGTGTGGGCGTGGTCAATGGCGGGCGCGGGAAATGGCCACGCCCAACAGGCCGGCCACGCCCATGACCACGCCCCCACGATGGCGGCGCCCACCAGCCCGTCTGGGGGAGGACACGTCAGCACCCGATGTCCCCAAAATGTCCCCAAAATGTCCCCAATGTCCCCAGTGTCCCCAAAATGTCCCCAATGTCCCCAGTGTACCCAGTGTCCCCCCAATGTCCGCACTGTCCCCAGTGTCCCCAGTGTCCCCAAAATGTCCCCAGTGTCCCCAATGTCCACAGTGTCCCAGTGTCCCCCCAGTGTCCCCAGTGTCCCCAATGTCCCCAGTGCCCCCAAAATGTCCCCAGTGTCCCCAGTGTCCCCAATGTCCCCAGTGTCCCCATGTAGCCCAATATCCCCAATGTCCCCAGTGTCACCAGTATCCCCAATGTCCCTGCAAATGTCCTCAAAATGTCCCCAGTGTCCCCAGTGTCCCTACTGTCCTCCAGTGTCCCCAATGTCCCCAGTGTCCTCACTGTCCCCCAGTGTCCCCAGTGCCCCCAGTGTCCCCAATGTCCCCAAATGTCCCCAATGTCCCCAGTGTCCCCAGTGTCCCCATTGTCCCCAAAATGTCCCCAGTGTCCCTCAATGTCCTCACTGTCCCCAGTGTCCCCATGTCCCGCGTGTCCCCAATGTCCCCCAGTGTCCCCAGTGTCCCCAGTGTCCCCAGTGTCCTCCAATGTCCCCAGTGTCCCCAGTGTCCCCATGTTCCCAATCCCTCAGTGTCCCCAATGTCTCCCAATGTCCCCAGTGTCCCCAATGTCCCCGTGTCTCAATGTCCTCCAATGTCCCCAGTGTCCCCTGTCCCACCTCTCCTCAGCCGGCTCCTCACGCTGGCTCCGCAGCCGCTAGCACCCGCGAGTTTTGGGGTTCGGCCGCCAGGAGTCCGCTCCAGGTGCTCCAGGAGCGCTCAGACTCCTGGGGACGGAGCCTGTGTCACCTGAGTGCCACCTGTGTCACCTGAGTGTCACCTGAGTGTCATTAATGTCACCTGTGTCACCTGAGTGTCACCTAAATGTCACCTGTGTCACCTGAGTGTCACCTGAGCATCATTAATATCACCTGTGTCACCTGAGTGTCACCTGTGTCACCTGAGTGTCACCTGTGTGTCACCTGAGTGTCATTAATGTCACCTGTGTCACCTGTGTGCCACCTAGTGTGTCACCTGAGTGTCACCTATGTCACCTGAGTGTCACAACGTCACCTGAGTGTCACCCGAGCGTCACCTGAGTGTCATTAATGTCACCTGTGTCACCTGAGTGTCACCTAAATGTCATCTGAGCGCCATTAATATTACCTGTGTCACCTGAGTGTCACCTGAGTGCCACCTGTGTCACCTGTGTGTCACCTGTGTGTCACTAATGTCACCTGTGTCACCTGGAGTGTCACCTGTGTCACCTGTGTGCCACCTGTGTGTCATTAATGTCACCTGTGTCACCTGAGTGTCACCTGTGTCACCTGTGTGCCACCTGAGTGTCATTAATGTCACCTGTGTGTCACCTAGTGTCACCTGTGTGCCACCTGAGTGTCACCTGTGTCACCTGAGTGTCACCTGAGTGTCACCTGAGTGTCACCTGTGTGTCATCAATGTCACCTGAGTGTCACCTGAGTGTCACCTGTGTCACCTGAGTGTCACCTGAGTGTCACCTGAGTGTCACCTGTGTCACCTAGTGTCACCTGTGTGTCACCTGTGTCACCTGAGTGTCACCTGAGTGTCACCTGAGTGTCACCTGTGTCACCTGTGTGTCCACCTGTGTGTGTCACCTGTGTCACCTGAGTGTCACCTGATGCGCTCACCAGTGTGTCATCTGTGTCACCTGTGTGTCACCTGAGTGTCACCTGAGTGTCACCTGTGTGTCATCTGAGTGTCACCTGTGTCACCTAGTGCCACCTGAGTGTCATTACTGTCACCTGTGTCACCTGAGTGTCACCTGTGTCACCTGAGTGTCACCTGTGTGTCACCTGAGTGTCACCTGTGTCACCTGTGTGTCACCTGTGTGTCACCTGTGTCACCTGTGTGTCACCTGAGTGTCACCTGAGCGTCATTAATATCACCTGTGTCACCTGTGTCACCTGAGCGTCACCTGAGCATCACCTGAGTGTCACCTGTGTCACCTGTGTGCCACCTGTGTGTCATTAATGTCACCTGTGTCACCTGAGTGTCACCTGAGCATCATTAATATCACCTGTGTCACCTGAGGTGTCACCTGAGCGTCACCTGAGTGTCATTAATGTCACCTGTGTGTCCTGTGTGTCCTGTGTGTCACCTAAGTGTCATTAATGTCACCTGTGTCACCTGTGTGTCAGCTGTGCCACTTGAGAGTCACCTGTGTGTCATTAACGTTACCTGAGTGTCACCTTTGTGTCACCTGTGTCATTAATGTCACTGCGTGTCACCTGTGTCACCTGTGTGTCACCTGTGTCATTAATGTCACCTGCGTGTCACCTGTGTCACCTGTGTGTCACCTGAGTCTCACTAACGTCACCTGTGTGCCACCTCTGTGTCACCTGAGTGTCATTAATGTCACCTGAGTGTCACCTGCGTGTCAGGTGTGCCCCATGTCCCCACGCTCCCCACCTTGAGCCGGTAGCTGCCCAGGGCCAGGTAGAACAGGACGCCTCGCTGCTCCTCGGGGTCCCAGGCAGCAGCTCTGGGAGGAGGAGCAGCAGGTCACGAACCCCCAAATCTCCCAAATCCCCCAAAATCCCCAAATCACTAACCCCAAATCCCCAAAATCCCCCAAATCCTCAAAATCCCCAAATCTCCCAAAATCCCCAATCACCAACCTCTCAATCCCCCAAATCCTCCAAAATCCTCCAATCACCCAAACCCCAAATCCCCCAAACCCCAAAACCCCAAACCCCGAGAACCCCAAACCCTGAAAATCCCAAACGCCTGTAGTCCCTGCAATCCTCAAACCCCAAACCCTGAAAACCCCAAATCCCAAAACCCTGAAAACCCCAGACCTCAAAATCCCCAAATCACCAACCCCCAAATCCCCAAACCCTAAACCCCAAACCCCTAGAACCCCAAACCCTGAAAATCCCAACACCAAAATCCCCAATCACCAACCCCCAAATCCCCAAAACCCCAAACTCCGAATCCCAAATCCTCAAATCCTCCAATCCCCAAATCACCCAAACCCTAAAACCCCAAACCCCAAAACTCCAAACTCCTAAAACCCCAAATCCTGCATTCCTCAAATCCCCAAACCCCCAACCCAAAACCCCAAACTCCAAAATCTCCAAACTCCCAAAATCCCTAAGTCCCCCAAATCTCAAAACCCCAAACCTCCAAATCCCCAAATCTCAAACCCCCAAACCTCCAAATCCCCAAATCTCAAAATCTCCAAACCCCCCAACTCGAAATCCCCAAATCACCAAACCCCAAAACCCCAAAGCCCTGAAACCCCAAACCCCCACATTCTCAAATCTCCCAACCCCCAACCCAAAACTCCAAAACTCCAAAATCTCCAAACCCCAAAACTCCAAACCCCAAAAATCCTGAATTCCCAAATGCCAAAATTCCAAATCCCAAATCCCCCAAATCCCCAAACCTCCAGCCCCCCAATCCCCAAACTCCAAAACCCCAAACCCCCAAGTCCCCAAAATCCCCAAATCTCCAAACTCCAAATTCCCAAACCCCAAAAATCCCCAAACCCCAACCAAAAACCCCAAATCCCCAAACCCCAAAACTCAAAATCTCCCAAAACCCCCAAATCCCCAAATTCCCAAACCCCAAACACCCAAATCAGCCAATCCCTAAAACTCAAAATCCCCAGATTCCCAACCCCAAAATCCTGAATTCCCAAATCCCAAAATCTCCAATCCCCAAATCCTCAAATCCCTCAATCCCAAGTCCCAAATCCCCAAATCCCCATCCCAACCCCCAAGAAACCCCAAATCCTCGCCCCCAACCCAGGCCCCTACTTCCGGTGTTAGCCCCGCCCCATCATGGTGCCACTTCCTGTTTTAGCTCCGCCCCTGCTAGAACTGTGCTCCTGTTATCCCCCACTTCCGGTGCTAGCTCCACCCCTACCATGATGCCACTTCCTGTCTTAGCCCCGCCCCTGCCATGGCCCCTCCTGTCATGGCCTCACTTCCAGTGTTAGCCCTGCCCCCTGCTAGGACCCCACTCTTGTCATGGCGCCACTTCCTGTGTTAGCTCCGCCGCCTGTCCTGACCCAACTTCCGGTCTCAGCCCCGCCCCTGCTAGGGACCCGCTTCTATCATGGCGTCACTTCCTGTTATGGCTCCATGCCCACCATGGCCGCACTTCCTGCGTTAGTCCCTGCCCCTGCCAGGACCCCGCTCCTGTCATGGCGCCACTTCCTGTGTTAGCCCCGCCCCTGTCAGGACCTGCTCCTGTCATGGCGCCACTTCCTGTAGTTAGCCCCGCCCCCTGCTGGGAACCCACCCCTGTCATGGCGCCACTTCCTGTGTTAGTCCTGCCCCTGCCAGGACCCTGCTCCTGTCATGGCGCCACTTCCTGTGTTAGCCCTGCCCCGTCATGTCCCAACTTCCTGGTCTCAGCCCCGCCCCTGCTAGGACCCTGCTTCTATCATGGCGCCACTTCCTGTGTTAGCCCTGCCCCCTGTCATGGCCCAACTTCCGGTCTCAGCCATGCCCCCTGCTAGGACCCTGCTTCTATCATGGCGTCACTTCCTGTTATGGCTTCATGCCAGCCAGGCCCCACTTCCTGCGTTAGCCCCGCCCCTGCGATGACGCCACGTCCGGTTTCAGCCCCGCCCTCACCGCTCAGCAGCACGCAATCTCGCGCGCGATGTCCTCGCGGTAGCGGATGCAGCACCAGCCCCCAGCCGTACTCGAAGCGGCAGCGCCATGACAGCGCCCTCGCTGGAGAGCGGCCGCGTAGCGACGGCTCCAGGGCCTGCTCGGGGACAGGGACACTGGGAGGTACTGGGGATACTGGGGGATACTGGGGGTACTGGGGACACTGGGGATACTGGGGACACTGGGGATACTGGGGATACCAGGGGCACTGGGAACTGGGGAATGGGGACACTGGGGATACTGGGGATACTGGGGGGTACTGGGGGACTGGGGATACTGGGGTACTGGGGACTGGGAGGTACTGGGGACTGGGGGACTGGGGATACTGGGGTACTGGGGACACTGGGGATTGGAGGATACTAGGGGCACTGGGGGATACTGGGGACACTGGGGATACTGGGGACACTGGGGACACTGGGGACACTGGGGGGATTGGGGAGATACTGGGGGACTGGGGGATACTGGGGATACTGGGGACACTGGGGGATACTGGGGACACTGGGGGACATTGGGGACACTGGGGGCACTGGGGACACTGGGATACTGGGGATACCAGGGGACATTGGGGACACTGGGGACACTGGGGATACTGGGGGATACTGGGGGATACTGGGGAACTGGGGGATTGGGGGACACTGGGGATCACTGGGGCACTGGGGACACTGGGGGATACTGGGGGCACTGGGGAACTGGGGATTGTGAACACTGGGGATACTGGGGATCACTGGGACACTGGGGACACTGGGGACACTGGGGATACTGGGGCACTGAGGGACACTGGGGGACACTGGGGGATACTGGCGGGATACTGGGGACATTGGGGACACTGGGACGACACTGGGGACACTGGGAGCACTGGGAGGAACTGGGGAGCACTGGGAGATACTGGGAGGATATTGAGAGATACTGGGAGCACTGGGAGATACTGGGAGGGGACCAGAGGGTTACTGGGTGCTGACTGGGAGCACTAGGAGGAACTGGGGATACTGGGAGGCACTGGGAGGATATTGAGAGATACTGGGTGATACTGGGAGCACTGGGAAGACCCAGAGGAGTTACTGGGCTCTTACTGGGACCACTGGGAGGAACTGGGAGGATACTGGGAGGAACTGGGAAATACTGGGAGGAACTGAGAAGGCACAGGGGGAACTGGGAGGATACTGGGAGAGCACTGGGAGCACTGGGAGGATACTGGGACATAGTGGGTGATACTGGGAAGGCACTGGGGACGCTACTGGGGAGCACTGGGAAATACTGGGAGCACTGGGAGGATACTGGGAGATGATACTGGGAGATACTGGGAGGATATTGAGAGATACTGAGAGCACTGGGAGGATACTGGGAGGACACTGGGATATACTGGGAGCACTGGGGGGTCACTGGGAGGACACTGGGATATACTGGGATATACTGGGAGGATACTGGGATGCACTGGGAGGATACTGGGATGTACTGGGAGCACTGGGGGTCACTGGGAGGACACTGGGAGCACACTGGGATATACTGGGATATACTGGGATATACTGGGAGCACTGGGAGGACACTGGGATATACTGAGAGCACTGGAGGATACTGGGAGGACACTGGGATATACTGGGAGCACTGGGGGGTCACTGGGAGGACACTGGGATATACTGGGATATACTGGGAGGATACTGGGAGAACTGGGAGGATACTGGGAGGACACTGGGATATACTGGGATATACTGGGATATACTGGGATGTACTGGGAGCACTGGGGGTCACTGGGAGGGTCCCCGGGGCGTGGCTTATCGCGTGGGCGTGGCGACCAAACCCCACGTGACCTGGAAGTGCGCGCGACCAGCCGAAACCAATGACGTCACAACGCACTGAAAGGGGCGTGGCCACTCGCGGCGAGGGTCGCGCGTGGGGGCAACTGAACGGGCGGGGCCGGGGGAATCGCGGCAATTATGGATGGAAAAGGGGCGTGTCCTCCCGGAGAAGGGGCGTGGCCTCACCATCAAATCCTCCACCGCCACCACATCGTCGAACTCGGGGTCCATCGCACCCGGAAGTGATGGCGGAAGTGATGGTGGAAGTGACGTCACATAACCCGCCTTCTATTGGATTGGTCTGTGATTGGCTGAGAGCAACGTGAGGCGCTCGCTGATTCGCTCATCCACCTGTCAATCAACAGGTAGCGCTCTCATTGGCTGAACGCTGCATGAGGCGATCGCTGATTGGCTTCATTACATGTCAATCATCCCGCCGCGTTCTGATTGGCTGAGCGGAACGGGCGTTTGGCTCCGCCCCGTCAATCATCGATCCGCGCTCTGATTGGCTGAACGCCAAGTGAGATTGGCTCCGCCCCGTCAATCATCGATCCGCGCTCTGATTGGCTGAATGCACGCTGACATTGGCTCCGCCTCCCGTCAATCATCGGTCCGCGCTCTGATTGGCTGAACGCCAAGCGAGAGTGGCTCCGCCCCTGTCAATCAACACACCGCGCTCTGATTGGCTGAGCGCTGCATGAAGCCTGCTGATTGGCTCCTCCCCTGTCAATCACCGCGCAGCCATGGCCGTGTACCGGCTGCGCGTCCGCACCGGCGCCGCTCCCGCCGCCGGCACCAGCGACGCCATCGCCGTGACCCTGGTGGGGACGCGGGGAAGAGCCCCAGGACCGCGCTGGATCGCTGGGGACCCGATTTCACTGCGGGGCGGTGAGGCGGGAGCGGGAGAGTGAGGGAGAGTGAGGGGAGACTGAGGGGAGGAGTGAGGGAGAGTGAGGGAGAGTGAGGGAGGAGTGGAGAGTGAGGGGAGTGAGGGGAGAGTGAGGGGGGAGTGAGGGAGGAGTGAGAGGAGGGGAGTGAGGGGAGTGAGGGGAGAGTGGAGGGGAGTGAGGGGAGTGAGGGAGAGTGAGGGGGAGTGAGGGGAGTGAGGGGAGTGAGGGGGGAGTGAGGGGGGAGTGAGGGGAGTGAGGGGAGACTGAGGGGAGAGATGAGGAGAGTGAGGGGAGGAGGGGAGTGAGGGGGAGGAGGGGGAGTGAGGGAGTGAGGAGAGTGAGGGAGAGTGAGGGGGAGGAGGGGAGAGTGAGGGGGGAGTGAGGGGGGAGGAGTGAGGGGAGTGGAGGGGGGAGTGAGGAGTGAGGGAGTGAGGGAGTGAGGAGTGAGGGGGGAGTGAGAGGAGTGAGGGGAGTGAGGGAGTGAGGGGAGTGAGGGGGGAGTGAGGGGAGTGAGGGGGAGTGAGGGGAGTGAGGGGAGAGTGAGGGTGAGTGAGGGAGTGAGGGGAGGAGTGAGGGGAGTGAGGGGAGAGTGAGGGAGTGAGGGGAGTGAGGGAGGAGTGAGGGGAGTGAGGGGAGTGAGGAGGAGGAGGGGAGGTGAGGGGAGAGTGAGGGGAGAGTGAGGGGAGTGAGGGGAGTGAGGGGGAGGAGGGAGTGAGGGTGAGGAGAGTGAGGGGAGTGAGGGGAGTGAGGGAGGGAGTGAGGGGAGTGAGGGGAGTGAGGGGGGAGTGAGAGAGTGAGGGGAGTGAGGGGAGTGAGGGGAGAGTGAGGGAGTGAGGGAGAGGGGAGGAGGGGGAGTGAGGGAGTGAGGGAGAGTGAGGGGAGAGGAGGGGAGTGAGGGGAGAGTGAGGGGAGTGAGGGGGGGAGAGGGGTAGGAGGGGGACAGTGAGGGGAGGAGGGGATGAGGGAGGAGAGTGAGGGGGAGGAGGGGAGGAGGGGAGGGGAGGAGGGAGGGGAGGGGAGAGGAGGGGAGAGTGAGGGGAGTGAGGGGAGTGAGGGGGAGTGAGGGGAGTGAGGGAGATGAGGGGGAGTGAGAGGGGAGAGTGAGGAGAGCGAGAGTGAGGGGAGTGAGGGGAGAGTGAGGGGAGGAGTGGGAGGAGGAGTGAGGGAGAGTGAGGGGAGGGAGTGAGGAGAGTGAGGGGAGTGAGGAGAGTGAGGGGAGAGGAGGGAGAGTGAGAGGAGAGTGAGGAGGAGATGAGGGGAGTGAGGGGAGTGAGGGGAGAGTGAGGGGAGAGTGAGGGAGAGTGAGGGAGTGAGGGAGCGAGGGGAGAGTGAGGGGAGTGGAGGGGAGTGAGGGGAGTGAGGGAGAGTGAGGGAGAGTGAGGGGAGAGTGAGGGGAGTGAGGGGAGTGAGGGAGTGAGGGGAGAGTGAGGGGAGTGAGGGGAGTGAGGGGAGGAGGGGAGAGTGAGGGAGTGAGGGAGAGAGTGAGGGGAGTGGAGAGGGGAGGGGAGTGAGGGGAGTGGAGGGGGAGTGAGGGAGGAGGAGGGAGTGAGGGGAGAGTGAGGAGGAGGAGTGAGGAGTGAGGGGAGAGTGAGGGAGAGTGAGGGGGATGAGGGGGAGTGAGAGGGAGTGAGGGAGTGTGGAGAGGAGAGTGAGGGGAGTGAGGGGAGGTGAGGGAGAGTGAGGGAGTGAGGGGAGTGAGGGGGAGTGAGGGGGAGTGAGGGGAGAGTGAGGGGAGTGAGGGGAGAGGAGGAGGGGAGTGAGGGAGAGGAGGGGGGAGGAGGGGAGTGTGGAGGGGAGAGTGAGGGGAGTGAGGGGAGTGTGAGGAGAGTGAGGGGAGTGAGGGAGAGTGAGGGGAGAGTGAGGGGAGAGGAGGGGAGGAGGGAGAGTGAGGAGGGTGAGGAGGGAGGGAGAGGAGGGAGGGGAGGAGTGAGGGAGAGAGGAGGGAGAGTGAGGGGAGGAGAGTGAGGGAGTGAGGGGAGGAGGGAGGAGGAGGAGGAGTGAGGGGAGGAGAGGGGAGGAGGGGAGTGAGGGGAGAGTGAGGGGAGAGTGAGGGGAGTGAGGGGAGAGGAGGGAGGAGGAGGAGGAGGGAGAGTGAGGAGGAGTGAGGAGAGGAGGAGAGAGAGTGAGGGGGAGGAGGGGGGGAGTGAGGGAGTGAGGGGAGTGAGGGGAGAGTGAGGGGAGGAGGGGAGAGTGAGGGAGAGTGAGGGGAGGGGGAGTGAGGAGGGGAGTGAGGGGGGAGTGAGGGGGAGGAGGGAGAGTGAGGGAGAGAGTGAGGGGAGTGAGGGGAGTGAGGGGAGAGGAGGGAGAGGAGGGGAGTGAGGGGAGTGAGAGGAGGAGGGGAGAGTGAGGGAGAGTGAGGAGTGAGGGGAGTGAGGGGAGTGAGGGGAGAGAGAGGAGAGGAGGGGAGTGAGGGAGTGAGGGAGAGTGAGGGGAGAGGAGGGGGAGGAGGGGGGAGTGAGGGGAGGAGGGGAGGAGAGGAGAGTGAGGGGAGAGGAGGGGAGGAGGGGAGTGAGGGGAGAGGAGGGGAGTGAGGGGAGAGGAGGAGTGAGGGGAGAGTGAGGGAGAGTGAGGGGAGGAGAGGGAGTGAGGGGGAGGAGGGGAGTGAGGAGGAGTGAGGGAGTGAGGAGGAGAGGAGGAGGAGGAGAGTGAGGGAGTGAGGGGGAGTGAGGGGAGGAGGAGAGTGAGGGGAGTGAGGGGAGTGAGGGGAGTGAGAGGAGGAGGGAGGGAGTGAGGGAGGAGGAGGAGAGTGAGGGGAGGAGGGGAGGAGTGAGGGGAGTGAGAGGGGAGAGTGAGGGGAGTGGGAGGGAGGAGGGGAGAGTGAGGGAGAGTGAGGGGAGAGGAGGAGAGTGAGGGAGGAGCGAGGGGAGAGTGAGGGGAGTGAGGGGGAGTGAGGGGAGTGAGGGGAGAGTGAGGGGAGGAGGAGGAGTGAGGGGAGGTGAGGAGAGGAGAGGAGAGTGAGGGGAGTGAGGAGAGTGAGGGGTGGAGTGAGGGGAGAGTGAGGGGAGTGAGGGGAGTGGAGGGAGTGGAGGGGAGAGTGAGGGGAGTGGAGGGGAGGTGAGGGGAGTGAGGGAGTAGAGGAGAGGAGAGTGAGGAGGAGAGTGAGGAGTGAGGGGAGAGTGAGGGAGAGTGAGGGGAGAGGAGGGGGAGGAGGAGAGTGAGGGGAGTGAGGAGAGTGAGGGGAGGTGAGGAGAGTGAGGGGAGGTGAGGGGAGGAGGGAGTGAGGGAGGTGAGGGGAGAGGAGGGAGGAGGGAGTGAGGGAGAGTGAGGGGAGATGAGGGGAGGAGGAGAGTGAGGGGAGTGAGGAGAGTGAGGGGAGAGTGAGGAGAGGAGGAGTGAGGAGGGAGAGTGAGGGGAGTGAGGGGAGGAGGGAGGAAGTGAGGGAGAGTGAGGGGAGAGTGAGGGAGGAGAGGAGAGGGAGGAGGGAGGAGTGAGGGGAGTGGAGGAGAGTGAGGGGAGAGTGAGGGAGAGTGAGGAGAGTGAGGGAGTGAGGAGAGTGAGGGGAGTGGAGGGAGAGGAGGGGAGGAGAGAGGAGAGGGAGGGAGTGAGGAGTGAGGAGGAGGGGAGTGAGGAGTGAGGAGAGTGAGGGGAGGTGAGGGAGAGTGAGGGGGGAGTGAGAGGGAGGAGGGGAGTGAGGGGAGATGAGGGGAGATGAGGAGTGAGGAGAGTGAGGGGGAGTGAGGAGTGAGGGGAGGAGGGCAGTGAGGGGAGAGGAGGGAGGAGGGGAGAGTGAGGGAGAGTGAGGGAGAGAGGAGGGGGAGGAGGGGAGAGGAGGGGGAGTGAGGGGAGTGGGGAGGAGAGTGAGGGGAGAGAGGGAGTGAGGGGGGGAGAGGGGAGTGAGGGAGGGGAGGGGAGTGGAGGGGGGAGTGAGGGAGAGCGAGAGGAGTGAGGGTGAGGAGGAGGTGAGGAGGGGAGTGAGGGAGTGAGGGGAGGGAGGAGGGGAGTGAGGGAGAGGAGGGGAGGAGAGGAGAGTGAGGAGAGAGTGAGGGGAGTGAGGGAGAGTGAGGGAGTGAGGGGAAGAGTGAGAGGAGGGGAGGGAGTGGGAGGGGGGAGGTGAGGGGGGGAGGGAGGAGGGGGGAGTGAGGGAGGGAGGAGAGTGAGGGGAGTGAGAGGGGAGAGTGAGGGGAGTGAGGGGAGAGTGAGGGGAGAGTGAGGGGAGTGAGGAGAGTGAGGGGGGAGTGAGGGGAGAGTGAGGGGAGTGAGGGGAGAGTGAGGGGGAGTGAGGAGGAGGGGAGTGAGGGGAGAGTGAGGGGAGGAGGAGAGTGAGGGGAGGAGTGAGGGGAGAGTGAGGAGTGAGGGGAGGAGTGAGAGAGGAGGGAAGTGAGGGGAGAGTGAGGGAGTGAGGGGAGAGAGGAGGGAGAGTGAGGGAGAGTGAGGGGAGAGAGAGGGAGGGAGTGAGGGAGAGTGAGGAGAGAGTGAGGGAGGAGGAGGAGAGAGTGAGGGAGGAGGGGAGGGTGAGGGGAGAGTGAGGGGGAGTGAGGAGGAGGGAGAGTGAGAGAGAGGAGAGGGAGGGGAGTGAGGGGAGGAGGAGGAGAGTGAGGGAGAGTGAGGGGAGTGAGGGGAGAGTGAGGGGAGTGAGGGGAGGAGGGGAGAGTGAGGGGAGTGAGAGGAGGAGGAGAGAGGGAGAGGAGGGGAGGAGGAGAGTGAGGGGAGTGAGGGGAGTGAGGGAGAGTGAGGGGAGAGTGAGGGGGAGTGAGGGAGAGTGAGGGAGTGAGGGAGAGTGAGGGGGAGAGTGAGGAGAGTGAGGGGAGATGAGGGGAGAGGAGAGTGAGGGGAGGAGGGAGGGGAGGAGAGGAGGAGAGTGAGGGTGGAGGGAGGGAGGGGAGTGAGGGAGTGAGGGGAGAGAGGGGAGTGAGGGGAGGAGGGGAGGAGAGGAGGGAGAGGAGGGAGAGGAGTGGGAGTGAGGGGAGAGTGAGGGGAGTGAGGGGAGTGAGGGAGAGTGAGGGGAGGGAGAGTGAGGGGGAGTGAGGGAGAGTGAGGGGAGTGAGGGGGAGTGAGGGGAGTGAGGGGGAGTGAGGTGACAGTGAGGGAGAGGGGGCTTGGAGGGATTTGGGGACATTTGAGAGGATTTGGGGACATTTGAGGGGGTCTTGGGGACATTTGGGGTGACTGTGTCACCTCTGGGGAATCAGGGAAGATTTGGGGGATTTCGGGGCCTTTAGGAGTGTCAGGAGAGGTTTGGGGGGTCTCGGGGATTTGGGGACATTTGGCTGGGTCAGGAGAGATTTGGGGACATTTGGGGACATTTGGAGGGGTCTTGAGGACATTTGAGGGGGTCAGGAGAGGATTTGGAGGGGATGTGGGGACATTTGGGGACATTTGGGGACACTTGAGGGTCTTGAGGACATTTGAGGGGTCAGGAGAGGATTTGGGGACATTTGGGGATATTTGGGGGTCTTGGGGACTTTGGGGGTGGCTGTGTCACATCTGGGCTGGCTAGGAGAGGATTTGGGGACATTTGGGGACATTTGAGGGGTCAGGAGAGGTTTGAGGATTTGGGAACATTTGGGACACTTGGGGGTCTTGGGGACATCTGGGGTGGCTGTGTCACCTTTGGGGTGTCAGGAGAGGTTTTGTGGGAATTTGGGGACACTTGGGGACATTTTTGGGGTGGCTGTGTCACCTGTGACTGATCAGAAGGGACTGGGAGGGATCCTGGGGCCATTTTGGGGACATTTGGGGACACCTCGAGTGCTGTGTCCCTGTTTTGGGGGTTGGGGACACTGGGTGAGGTGCAGGTGACACCAGGGCGTGGCTGGGGCAGGTGACACTGCGTGGGTGGCCCTGGGGACACGGGGACGGTGTCGCCATCGCCGGCAGGGTGGGGCCGGGGACACGGGGACACCACGGGACGGTGACACAGTGGGGGTGACACAGTGGGGGTGACACAATGGGGGTGACACAATGGAGGTGACACAATGGTGACACAGTGGTGACACAGTGGTGAAACAATGGGGGGTGACACAATGGGGTGACAATGGTGACGTAATGACGACAATGGTGACACGATGGGGTGACAATGGTGACACCGTGACAATGGTGACACAGTGGACGTGGATAATGGTGACACACTGGAGGTGACAATGGTGACACAATGGAGGTGACAATGGTGACACGATGGTGACAATGGTGACACGATGGTGACAATGGTGACACAATGGAGGTGACAATGGTGACACAGTGGAGGTGACAATGGTGACACAATGGAGGTGACAATGGTGACACAAGGGAGGTGACAATGGTGACATAATGGTGACAGTGGTGACACAATGGGGGTGACAATGGTGACACAATGGAGGTGACAATGGTGGCACAATGGGGGTGACAATGGTGACACAATGGAGGTGACAATGGTGGCACAATGAGGGTGACACAATGGGGGTGACAGCGGTGGCACAATGGTGACACAATGGAAGTGACAATGGTGACACAGTGCAGGTGACAATGGTGACACAGTGCAGGTGACAGTGGTGACACAATGGAAGTGACAATGGTGACACAGTGGGGGTGAGAACGGTGACACAATGGGGGTGACAATGGTGACACCATGGTGACAATGTGGCACAGTGGGGGGTGACAATGGTGACACAATGGAGGTGACAATGGTGACATCGATGGTGACAATGGTGACACAGTGGTGACAATGGTGACACAATGGGGGTGACAATGGTGACACCATGGTGACAATGTGGCACAGTGGGGTGACAATGGTGACACAATGGAGGTGACAATGGTGACACAATTAGGGTGACAATGGTGGCACAATGGAAGTGACAATGGTGACACAATGGGGGTGACAATGGTGACATCGATGGTGACAACGGTGACACAATGGAGGTGACAAGGGTGACACAATGGAGGTGACAATGGTGGCACAATGGTGACAATGGTGACACAGTGGGGGTGACAATGGTGACGAGATGGTGACAATGGTGACACAATGGATGTGACAATGGTGACACGATGGGGTGACAATGGTGACACAATGGATGTGACAATGGTGACACCGTGACAATGGTGACACAATGGTGACAATGGTGACACAATGGACGTGACAATGGTGACACAATGGTGACAATGGTGGCACAATAGGGTGTCAATGGTGACACAGTGGGGGTGACAATGGTGACACAGTGCAGGTGACAGTGGTGACACGATGCGTGACAATGGTGGCACAATGGGGTGACAATGGTGACACAGTGGAGGTGACAATGGTGACAAATGGTGACAGTGGTGACACGATGGTGACAATGGTGACACAATGGAGGTGACAATGGTGACACAGTGGGGGTGACAATGGTGACACGATGGAACTGACAATGGTGACACAATGGAGGTGACAATGGTGACACAATGGTGACAATGGTGACACAGTGGGGGTGACAATGGTGACACGATGGAGGTGACAATGGTGACACAATGGTGACAATGGTGACACGATGGATGTGACAATGGTGACACAATGGAGGTGACAATGGTGACACAATGGTGACACAATGACAGTGGAGGTGACAGTGGTGACTGACAGTGGTGGTGACAGTGGTGACACCATGAGGTGACACAATGATGGTGGGAATGGTGACACAATAGAGGTGACAACGGTGACACAGTGACAATGACAGCGGTGACACAACGGTGACACGGTGGCGGTGACGCCGATGACGTCGTTCCTCAGAGGGTGTCGCTGGTGGTGGCACAGCTGGTGGTGGCAGCGGTGGCACGGTGACGGTGGCCTGGTGACGGTGGCAGCGCTGGTGACAACGGTGGCAGTGGTGGCACAGCAACGGTGACAACAGTGACACAGCAACGGTGACACAGCAGCGGTGACACAGCAATGGTGACACAGTAACGGTGACAGCGGTGGCAGTGGCACAGCAATGGTGACAGCGGTGACACAGCAACGGTGACACAGCAATGGTGACAGTGATGACACAGCAATGGTGACACAGCAATGGTGACACAGCAACGGTGACAGCGGTGGCCTGGTGATGGTGACAATGGTGACAACGGTGACACACCGCGGGTGACACCACTTGTCTGTGGTGACGGTGGCACGGTGACACAGTGACAGTGCCACAGGGATGTCCCCAATGTCCCCACGCAGGTGACTGAGGGTCAGGTGTGATGATGTCCCCCAGTGTCCCCAGTGTCTCCAAACCCCCAGTGTCCCCAGTGTCCCCAGTGTCCCTAATCCCCAGTGTCCCCCAATGTCCCCAGTGTCCCCAATGTCCCCAATGTCCCCCAGTGTCCCCAATGTCCCCATCCCTGGTGCCCCCAGTGTCCCCAGTGTCCCCAATGTCCCCAATGTCCCCAGTCCCCCAGTGTCCCCAACGTCCCCGTGTCCCCCAGGTGACCGAGTACCGTGTCCCTGTCCCCGTGCCCTGGGCCAGCTGCTGCTGCTGCGGGTGCACAAGGGGACCCTGCGGGGCCTGCCCGAAGCTCCTGGTACCTGGAGAGTGTCACCGTGTGGGGACAGCGCGGGACAGCGGGGGACAGCGCCGGGACAGCGCCGGGGACAGCGGGGACAGCAGTGACAGCGATGGGGACAGCGATGGGGACAGCGGGGACAGCGATGGGGACAGTGCTGAGGAAGAGGAGGAGGAGGAGGAGGAGGAGGAAGGGGACAGCGAGGAGGAGGTGACAGAGACAGAGGAGGAGGGGACAGGGGACAGCGAGAGCCCGAGGAGGAGCTGGAGGACATCGAGGACATTGAGAGTGACACCGAGGGTGACACCGAGGGTGACATCGGCGCTGCCAGCTCAGGTAAGGAAGGGACACCTGGGGTGGCTCTGGGGACGTTGTAATGGCACAGGGGATGTCACCAGTGTCACCAGTGCCACTGCAGGGACACCTGGGGTGGCACTGGGACATCTGTGGTGGCACTGGGGACACCTGGGGTGGCACTGGGACATCCGTGGTGGCACTGGGACATTGTAATGGCACTGGAGATGTCACCAGTGTCACCAGTGCCAATGCAGGGACACCTGGGGTGGCACTGGGGACGCATGGAGTGGCACTGGGGACATTGTAATGGCACTGGAGATGTCACCAGTGTCACCAGGGGTAAGGGTGGTGGCACTGTGGGGACACCTGGGGTGGCACTGGGACATCTGGGGTGGCACTGGGACATTGTAATGGCACTGGAGATGTCACCAGTGTCACCAGGGGTAAGGGTGGTGGCACTGTGGGAACACCTGGGGTGGCACTGGGACATCTGTGGTGGCACTGGGGACGTTGTAATGGCACAGGGAATGTCACCAGTGTCACCAGTGCCACCACAGGTAAGGGTGGTGACCCTGTGGGGACATTGTAATGGCACTGGAGATGTCACCAGTGTCACCAGTGTCAATGCAGGGACACCTGGGGTGGCACTGGGACATCTGGGGTGGCACTGGGGACACTGTAATGGCACTGGAGATGTCACCAGTGGCACCAGTGTCACCAGGGGTAAGGGTGGTGGCACTGTGGGGACACCTGGGGTGGCACTGGGACATCTGGGGTGGCACTGGGGACATTGTAATGGCACAGGAATGTCACCAGTGTCACCAGGGGTAGCGAGTGGTGGCACTGGGGACACCTGGGGTGGCACTGGGGATGTCACCAGTGTCATCAGTGTCCCCAGTGCCACCACAGGTAGGAGTGGTGACACTGTGGGAACACCTGGGGTGGCACTGGGGACATTGTAATGGCACAGGGAATGTCACCAGTGTCACCAGTGCCACCACAGGTAAGGACAGTGACACTGTGGGGACATTGGCACTGCCACAGGTGACACCTGTGGCTGTACAGGTGACGTCACCACCTCCAGGTGACACCTGTGACTGTACAGGTGATGTCAGTCACTGTACAGGTGATGTTACCCCCGCAGGTGACACCTGTGGCTGTACAGGTGATGTCAGTCACTGTACAGGTGATGTCACCCCCGCAGGTGACAGCGCAGGTGACCCCGATGACGTCGCTCACCTGGGCCCCTTCCACTTCCCTGCTACCGCTGGCTGGAGGGGTACGGCACCTGGGAGCTGCCCGAGGGCACAGGTGGGCACACCTGGGACACCTGGGGACAGCTGGGACACCTGGGGACAGCTGGGACACCTGGGGACACCTGGGGACACCTGGGCACATCTGGGCACACCTGGGACACACCTGGGGACAGCTGGGGAGAGGTGGAACACACCTGGGCACAGGTGGGGACAGCTGGGGACACACCTGGGACAGCTGGGGACACACTGGGGACAGGTGGGGACACCTGGGGACATCTGGGGAGAGGTGGAACACACCTGGGGACACCTGGGGACAGGTGGGGACACACCTGGGACACTTGGGGACACCTGGGAGAGGTGGGGACCTGAGAGACACTTGGGACACACCTGGGGACAGCTGGGACAGGTGACAGCACCTGGGACACACAGACACACCTGGGGACACACCTGGGGACAGGTGGGAGACCTAAGGACACTGGGGACACACCTGAGGGTACCTGGGGACAGGTGGAGACACCTGGGATGGGTGGGGACAGCTGAGGACACCTGGGGACACTCTGGGGACACACCTGGGGACAGCTGGGACAGGTGACAGCACCTGGGACACACAGACGCACCTGGGGACACACCTGGGGACAGTTGGGGTACACCTGGGCACACCTGGACACACCTGGACACACCTGTGCCACGTGTGCCCGCAGCCACCACCCCGACCATGGAGCAGCACCCGCAGCGGCAGCGGCAGCGCCGGAGACACCTGGTGCTGCAGCGGCGGCGCTACAGGTGAGGGACAGGTGTGACACTGACAGGTGTGTGTGTGTGTGTGACAGCCACAGGTGTGTGTGTGTGTGACACTGACAGGTGTGTGTGTGTGTGTGTGACACCCACAGGTGTGTGTGTGACGGCCACAGGTGTGTGTGTGTGACACTGACAGGTGTGTGTGTGTGTCCCAGGTGTGAGTGTGACACCCACAGGTGTGTGTGTGTGACACTGACAGGTGTGTGTGACAGCCACAGGTGTGTGTGACACCAACAGGTGTGTGTGTGTGTGACACTGACAGGTGTGTGTGTGTGACACCCACAGGTGTGTGTGTCTCAGGTGTGTCCCAGGTGTGTCTCACCTGCCCAGGTGTGTCTCACCTGTCCCAGGTGTGTCTCTCCCAGGTGTGTCTCACCTGCCCAGGTGTGTCTGTGTGTGTCTCACCTGCCCAGGTGGTTCTGTGTGTGTCTCACCTGTCCCAGGTGTGTCTCACCTGCCCAGGTGTGTCTCACCTGCCCAGGTGTGTCTGTGTGTGTCTCACCTGCCCAGGTGTGTCTGTCCCAGGTGTGTCTGTCCCAGGTGTCTCCACCTGCCCAGGTGTGTCTGTGTGTGTCTCACCTGTCCCAGGTGTGTCTGTCCCAGGTGTGTCTGTCCCAGGTGTGTCTCACCTGCCCAGGTGTCTCACCTGCCCAGGTGTGTCTCTCCCAGGTGTGTCTGTCCCAGGTGTGTCTCTCCCAGGTGTGTCTCACCTGTCCCAGGTGTGTCTGTGTGTGTCTCACCTGCCCAGGTGTGTCTGTCCCAGGTGTGTCTGTCCCAGGTGTGTCTGTCCCAGGTGTGTCTCTCCCAGGTGTGTCTGTCCCAGGTGTGTCTCACCTGCCCAGGTGTGTCTCACCTGCCCAGGTGTGTCTGTGTGTGTCTCACCTGTCCCAGGTGTGTCTGTCCCAGGTGTGTCTCTCCCAGGTGTGTCTCTCCCAGGTGTGTCTCACCTGTCCCAGGTGTGTCTCACCTGCCCAGGTGTGTCTGTGTGTGTCTCACCTGCCCAGGTGTGTCTCTCCCAGGTGTGTCTGTCCCAGGTGTGTCTCTCCCAGGTGTGTCTCACCTGTCCCAGGTGTGTCTGTGTGTGTCTCACCTGCCCAGGTGTGTCTGTCCCAGGTGTGTCTGTCCCAGGTGTGTCTGTCCCAGGTGTGTCTCTCCCAGGTGTGTCTGTCCCAGGTGTGTCTCACCTGCCCAGGTGTGTCTCACCTGCCCAGGTGTGTCTGTGTGTGTCTCACCTGTCCCAGGTGTGTCTCTCCCAGGTGTGTCTCACCTGTCCCAGGTGTGTCTCACCTGCCCAGGTGTGTCTGTGTGTGTCTCACCTGCCCAGGTGTGTCTCTCCCAGGTGTGTCTGTCCCAGGTGTGTCTCACCTGCCCAGGTGTGTCTCTCCCAGGTGTGTCTGTCCCAGGTGTGTCTGTGTGTGTCTGGTGTGTCTCACCTGGCCCAGGTGTCTCCCCTGCCCAGGTGTGTCTCACCTGCCCAGGTGTGTCTCTCCAGGCTGGCTCCTTCGCCCCGGCCTGCCCTGGGCGCTGCCCTGGGGACGCCCGCTGGACCCCGACCTGAGCTACTCCTGCCCAAGGCCACGGCCTTCTACCTGCGGGGCAGCGCCGCGTGAGTGACCACTGACCACTGACCAGTGACCCTGAGTGACCACTGACCCCTGAGTGACCCCTGAGTGACCACTGACCACTGACCAACCCCTGACCAACCCCTCACCAACCCCTGACCATCCCTGACCATCCCTGAGCTACTCCCTGCCCAAGGCCACGGCCTTCTACCTGCGGGGCAGCGCCGTGAGTGACCACTGACCCCTGAGTGACCCTGAGTGACCACTGAGTGACCACTGAGTGACCCTGACCACTGACCAGTGACCCTGAGTGACCACTGACCAACCCCTGACCAACCCCTGACCATCCCTGACCATCCCTGAGCTACTCCCTGCCCAAGGCCACGGCCTTCTACCTGCGGGGCAGCGCCGCGTGAGTGACCACTGACCCCTGAGTGACCACTGACCACTGACCATTACCCCTCACCAACCCCTGACCAACCACTGACCAACACTGACCATCACTGACCATCCCTGAGCTACTCCCTGCCCAAGGCCACGGCCTTCTACCTGCAGGGCAGCGCCGCGTGAGTGACCCTGAGTGACCCTGAGTGACCACTGAGTGACCACTGACCCCTGAGTGACCACTGAGTGACCCTGAGTGACCCCTGAGTGACCCCCTGAGTAACCCCTGAGTGACCACTGAGTGACCCCTGAGTGATCACTGACCACTGAGTGACCCCTGACCAACCCCTGACCAACCCCTGACCAACACTGACCATCCCTGAGCTACTCCCTGCCCAAGGCCACGGCCTTCTACCTGCGGGGCAGCGCCGCGTGAGTGACCACTGAGTGACCCCTGAGTGACCCTGAGTGACCACTGACCACTGACCAACCCCTCACCAACCCCTGACCAACCACTGACCAACACTGACCAGCACTGACCATCCCTGAGCTACTCCCTGCCCAAGGCCACGGCCTTCTACCTGCGGGGCAGCGCGCACGTGAGTGACCCTGAGGGACCCTGGAGTGACCCTGAGGGACCCTGAGTGACCACTGAGTGACCACTGAGTGACCACTGAGTGACCCCTGAGTGACCACTGACCACTGAGTGACCACTGACCATTACCTGAGTGACCCCTGAGTGACCCTGAGTGACCCTGAGTGACCCCTGAGTGACCCTGAGTGACCACTGACCCCTGAGTGACCCTGAGTGACTCCTGAGTGACCCCTGAGTGACCCTGAGTGACCACTGAGTGAACACTGACCACTGAGTGACCACTGAGTGACCACTGACCATTACCTGAGTGACCACTGAGTAACCCCTGAGTGACCACTGGCCACTGAGTGACCCCTGACCTTCTCCTGACTGACCCCTCTCTGACCTCTTGATCCCAAGTCTGCCCCTGCCCTCCCCCAATGTCCCCAGTGTCCCCAATGTCCCCAGTGTCCCCAGTGTCCCCAATGTCCCCAATCCTCCCAGTGTCCCCAATGCCCCCAATGTCCCCCAGTGTCCCCATGTCCCCAATCCCCGTGTCCCCAGTGTCCTCAGTGTCCCCAGTGTCCCCAGTGTCCCCAGTGTCCCCCAATGTCCCCAGTGTCCCCAATGTCCCCCAATGTCCCCCAATGTCCCCAGTGTCCCCAGTGTCCCCAGTGTCCCCAGTGTCCCCAGTGTCCCCAGTGTCCCCAATGTCCCCAGTGTCCCCAGTGTCCCCAGTGTCCCCAATGTCCCAAATCCCTCCAATATCCCCAATGTACCCCTGTCCCCAGTGTCCCCAGTGTCCCTAGTGTCCCCATGTCCCCAATCCCTCAATGTCCCCAGTGTCCCCAGTGTCCCCATGTCCCCAATCCCTCAATGTCCCCAGTGTCCCCAGTGTCCCCAGTGTCCCCAATGTCCCCTAATGTCCCCAATCCCCCAGTGTCCCCAGTGTCCCAGTGTCCCCAGTGTCCCCAATCCCCCAGTGTCCCCAGTGCCCCCAGTGTCCCCAGTATCCCCAGTGTCCCCAGTGTCCCCAGTGTCCCCAGTGTCCCCGTGTCCCCTCAGGAATCTGGAGGCCAAGCTCAGGGGTTCCTGGCCCGGCCCTGCTCCTGGCCCAGCGTGGAGGCGATGACCCGAGTGTTCCGCTGCTTCCACACTCCTGTGACAGGTGGGGACACTGGGGACACTGGGACACTGGGGACACTGGGAGGATTGGGGACATTGGAGGATTGGGGATCGGGACATTGGGGACATTGTGGGATTGGGGGCACTGAGGGAACACTGGGAGGATTGAGGACACTGGGGGATTGGGGACATTGGGGGATTGGGGGCACTGAGGGGACACTGGGAGGATTGAGGACACATTAGGGACACTGGGGACACTGGGGGATACTGGGGCACTGGGGATTGGGGACATTGGGGGATTGGGGGTTGTGACTTTGGTTTTAGGGTCTCTCCTGCTGTCCCCCAAGGTGTCCCCAATGTCCCTCCTGTCCCCAATGTCCCCAATCCCCAAGGTGTCCCCAATGTCCCCAGTGTCCCCAATGTCCCCAATCCCCCAATTCCCCAATGTCCCCAATCCCCTCAATGTCCCCCCTGTCCCCAGTGTCCCCAATCCCACCAGTGTCCCCACTGTCCTCCAATGTCCCCTAATGTCCTCAATGTCCCAAATCCCCCAGTGTCCCCAAATCCCCTCAATGTCCCCAATGTCCCCAATATCCCCAATGTCCCCAAATCCCTCAATGTCCCCCACTGTCCCCAGTGTCCCCAGTGTCCCCAATGTCCCCAATGTCCCCAGTGTCCCCAATGTCCCCAATGTCCCAAATCCCCCAATGTCCCCTCAATGTCCCCAATCCCCCAGTGTCCCTCAAATCCCCCAATGTCCCCAATGTCCCCAATGTCCCCAATCTCCTCAATGTCCCCCACTGTCCCCACTGTCCCAGAGTACGTGGTGCAGCACTGGCAGGAGGATCCCAGGTGTCCCCAGTGTCCCCAGTGTCCCCAATGTCCCCAGTGTCCCAATGTCCCAATGTCCCCAATGTCCCAAATCCCCCCAGTGTCCCCTAATGTCCCCAATGTCCCCACTGTCCCAGAGTACGTGGTGCAGCACTGGCAGGAGGACGCGTTTTCGGAGCAGTTCCTCAGCGGGGTGAACCCCGTCCTGCTGCGCCCGCTGCCCCCGCCTGCCCCCAACTTCCTCGTCAGCGCCGCCATGGTGGCGCCCAGCCTGAGGCCCGGCACCTGCCTGCAGCGGGAGATGGAGGTCAGACCCAAAACCCCAAAAGCCCCCAAAACCCAAAAACCACAAAAAACCCCAAAGAAACCAAAACTCGAAACGCAAAAAATCCCGAATCCCAAAACCCCTGAAAACCTCAAAACTCTGAACTGCAATTAACCCCAATCTCTAATCACAAAAGGAGATGGAGGTGAGACCCCAAAATACCCAAAAATCCCCCAAAATCCCAAAAACCGCAAAAACCACAAAAACCCCAAAGAAACCAAAACCCGAAACGCAAAAAAATCCCGAATCCCAAAACCCCTGAAAAACCCCAGAACTCTGAACTGCAATAAATCACAATCTCAAATTGCAAAAGGGGATGGAGGTGAGACCCCAAAATACCCAAAAATCCCCAAAAACCCCGAAAACCCCAAACCACAAAAACCCCAAAAACCCAAAAAACCACAAAAACCACAAAGAAACCAAAACCCCGAAAAACCTCAAAACTCTGAACTGCAATAAATCACAATCTCAAATTGCAAAAGGGTATGGAGGTGAGACCCCAAAATACCCAAAAAACCCCCAAAAATCCCAAAACCCCACAAAAACCCCAAAGAAACCAAAACTCAAAACGCAAAAAATCCCAAAATCCCAAAACCCCTGAAAAAATCTCAAAACTCTGAACTGCAATAAAGCACAATCTCAAATTGCAAAAGGGGATGGAGGTGAGACCCCAAAATACCCAAAAATCCCCAAAACCCCAAAACCCAAAAGCCACAAAAACCACAAAGAAACCGAAACTCAAACGCAAAAAATCCCGAATCCCAAAACCCCGAAAAATCTCAAAACTTTGAACTGCAATAAAACCCCAATCCCAAATCACAAAAGGAGATGGAGGTGAGACCCCAAAATACCCAAAAATCCCCAAAATCCCAAAAACCCCAAAAACCACAAACAACCACAAAGAAACCAAAACCCGAAACGCAAAAAATCCCGAATCCCAAAACCCTGAAAAACCCCAGAACTCTGAACTGCAATAAAGCACAATCTCAAATTGCAAAAGGAGATGGAGGTGAGACCCCAAAATACCCAAAAAATCCAAAACCCCAAAAAACCCAAAGAACCCCCAAAACCACAAAATCCCAAAGAAACCAAAATCTCGAAACGCGAAAAATCCCGAATCCCAAAACCCCGAAAAACCTCAGAACTCTGAACTGCAATAAACCACAATCTCTAATCGCAAAAGGAGATGGAGGTGAGACCCCAAAATACCCAAAAACCCCCAAA
>JAKWBO010000625.1:0-33790 GCA_034336685.1 Luscinia luscinia | reverse complement strand
CTTCCCTCGCAGCCGTCCCCGCGGCCGTGCCGGTGTGGAGCCTGCTGTCTGCAGCGCTGCCGGGGGAGGCGGCCGGGATGGGGGGGATGCGCTGGAGCCCCCCGCAGCTGCGGGAGAGGGGCTCTGCCTGCGGCGCACGGCCGCGTGCCTCAGTTTCCCTCCCAGCGCGGGGTGTGGGTTCAGCCGCCCCAAGATCAGCCTTTTCTGGGGACACCGAGGCACGACAAGTCGCTTCTCTCCCCTCGGGGCCAGGCGCGGTGGGAGCAGAGCTGGTGGCAGTGGGTGCCACGCGCGTGTCACTGCTGTCCCAGCCCGGGGTGGGGCGGTGCCTGTCCCCCGAGCCACCACGGACCCAGGGCCGCCCCCTGCCCACGGCCAGCCCAGCCCGGAGCCCCGAGGACACAGACGGGGCCGATCCAGCCCGTGACACCCGCTGGGGTCAGGGCAGCCCCGTCCCCTGCGGGGCTGGGGTGATGCTGACACCCACCCGAGTGACGAGACTCCTGTTTCTGGGGACGCCCCTCGCCAAGACCCTGCAGCACCCACCGAGCTCGCCACCCCGCCCATCCCACCGCCCCAGCCCCCATCCCTCATTCCCCGGCGGGATGAACGCCCAACACTCAGGACACCTGCTGGGGAATGTCACCGAACAGCCCCTGCTGGCTTCGGGGACAGCAAACCGGGCAGGGTGACGCCCCGGGCGGGCTCGGTGCAGACCCCAACCCCTCCCGGGCTTGGCGCTGCACAGGGACAAGGGTGACACGCAGCCGGATGACAACACGCCCGTTTTGGGGGGACATCCCACACCCCTCGGCATCCCGAGACCCCGCAGCACCGCCCAGCACAGCCAGCCCCATTCCTGCTCCACCCCGAAAGGCACGGCACCCCATCACCCCACCAGCCAGCTGCACGCTGCACATCCCCCTCCCAACCTGCACATCCCCTCCTCAATACTGCACATCCCACTCCTCAATATTGCACCCTGCACATCCCCCTCCCCAATATTGCACATCCCCTCCCCAATACTGCACCCTGCACATCCCCCTCCCCAATATTGCATATCCCCCTCCCCAATATTGCACATCCCCTCCCCAATATTGCACATCCCACTCCTCAATATTGCACATCCCCTCCCCAACCTGCACATCCCCTCCCCAACCCTGCACATCCCACTGCCCAACCTGCACATCCCCCTCCTCAATACTGCACATCCCCTCCCCAACCTGCACATCCCACTACCCAATATTGCACATCCCATTCCCCAATATTACACATCCCCTCCCCAATACTGCACCCTGCACATCCCCTCCCCAATACTGCACATCCCTCCCCAATACTGCACATCCCACTACCCAATACTGCATCCTGCGCATCCCCTCCCCAATATTGCACATCCCCTCCCCAATACTGCACATCCCCTCCTCAACCTGCACATCCCCCTCCTCAATACTGCACATCCCCCTCCCCAATATTGCATATCCCACTCCTCAATATTGCACCCTGCACATCCCATTCCTCAATACTGCACATCCCCTCCCCAATACTGCATCCTGCACATCCCCTCCCCACCCTGCACATCCCCTCCCCAATACTGCACATCCCCTCCCCAATATTGCACATCCCCTCCCCAACCCTGCATCCTGCACATCCCACTACCCATCCTGCACATCCCCTCCCCAACCCTGCATCCTGCACATCCCACTCCCCACCCTGCATCCTGCACATCCCACTCCCCACCCTGCTCCCTGCACATCCCAGCACACAGCTCCACAGCCCATCCATCCATCCCCATCCCAACCACTCCAGCCCTGCTGAGGTTTTTCACGGAGCGGATGAACCCCCAGCGCCCAAGTGGGATCAGCACAGCCCCCAGCCCCTCTCCAGCTGCTCAGAGCTCAGAGTTGCACAGGGCTGACAGTCACCCCCAACCAGATGGCAATGCTCCTGTTTTTGGGGGACGCATTATGCACCCCACCACCAACACCCTGCAGCATCTCCCCGCGCACCCAACCCGCACCCCCATCCTGAGCCATCCCATCACCTAAACCTCACCCCATCCATCGCCCAACCCCAGAACCACCATCCCAGCCGCCCCTCCAGCCCCGCTGGCATTTTCCACGGCAGAGACGAGCACCCAGGGTGGCTGCCGGGGGACATGTCACCGAACAGACTGCGCTGGCTTTGGGCAAAAAACAAACCCGGCAGGGCTGGGAGGGAGAGAGCTAACCTTGACACAGTTGCAGCAGTCACTAATAGCAGGCAATATGCCTGTTCTTGGGGGACTGTTGCAGTTGCTAAGATACTGGCAGCCGTGTGAATGGAAATGGGTCAGTAAACCTGTGGAGAGATAGTGTGACACTGTAACCGGCACAGCTGTTGCAGCCTACATCGAAATCCCACCCTTTCAATATTTATCACTCTCCGCCTTCGGTTCCTTCCTCCCAGCAATTTTTTCCACGTTGGTTTTGCCCGGGGTTGGTGAAATCACCCCGAAGACTTTAATGAGACGGGGTGGAAAGGCGTGGGGCAGGGGGAGGAGGGGGCGATCAGAGCCCGCTGGGGGCGGGGGTCTGTCCCCCTCCCCGCCCGCTCCGCCAGCAGGACGGAGCCAGTTCTCGCAGAGATTTAACAGGAAACAGGCTGTAATCCCCCTAGTAGGAAAACGGGTGAAAAGGTCAATTTACTCCTGTCCCTCGTTTAGGCACTGTGGTGAAATTACACACTCGCTGGGAGAGGCGGCAGCGCCGCTCGCGTCCGTCTGTCCTCGGCTGTCCGTGCGTCCGCCCTGCCTGCCGCACGGCCTGGGGCTGCCCGAGGCACCCGGGCAGGGGCAGCACCCATGGGTCCCAGAGCAGCACCCATGGGTCCCAGAGCAGCACCCATGGGCCCAGAGCAGCACCCATGGGTCCCAGAGCAGCACCCATGGGTCCCAGGGCAGCACCCATGGGCCCCAGAGCAGCACCCATGGGCCAAGAGCAGCACCCACAGGTCCCAGAGCAGCACCCACGGGTCCCAGAGCAGCACCCACGGGTCCCAGGGCAGCACCCACGGGTCCCAGAGCAGCACCCATGGGTCCCAGAGCAGCACCCACGGGTCCCAGAACACACCCATGGGTCCAGAGCAGCACCCATGGGCCCCAGAGCACCACCCATGGGTCCCAGAGCAGCACCCATGGGTCCCGCAGCAGCACCCACAGGTCCCAGAGCAGCACCCATGGGCCCCAGAGCAGCACCCACGGGCCCCAGAGCAGCACCCATGGGCCCAGAGCAGCACCCATGGGTCCCAGAGCAGCACCCACAGGTCCCAGAGCAGCACCCACGGGTCCCAGAGCAGCACCCACGGGCCCAGAGCAGCACCCATGGGTCCCAGAGCAGCACCCACAGGTCCCAGAGCAGCACCCACGGGTCCCAGAGCAGCACCCACGGGCCCAGAGCAGCACCCACGGGTCCCAGAGCAGCACCCACGGGCCCCACAAGTGCCCCCCACCCCTCCCACTGTCCCCCCGTGTCTCGGCCCCGCCAGCCCTGCATGCCCACAGAGGTCCCGCCCTGGCCCCGATGCTCCAGCACCCCTGAAACGCTCCAGCACCCCCGAAACGCTCCAGCACTGCCCCCTGCTCTCAATGCCCCCTGCTCTCAATGCCCCACGCTCTCAATGCCCCCCGCTCCCAACGCCCCCAGCAGCTCCCCGATGCTCCAGCGGCTCTCCAAGCCCTCCAGCACCCACCCCACGCTGCAGCATCCCCGCCCCGAAAGCGCCCAGTGTCCCCCAGTACCCCAGCAGCCCCCAGTACTCCTGCATCCCCCAGTACTCCTGCAGCCCCCAGTACTCCAGCAGCCCCACCACAAACGCTCCAGTGCGAGCGCTCCAGCATCTGCCCAAGCAGCCCAGCAGCTTCACCCTGCCCCTGTCCCTGCCCCTGTCCCTGTCCCTGTCCCGTTCCCCTGTCCCTGTCCCCCATTCCCTGTCCCTGTCCCGTTCCCCTGTCCCCATTCCCTGTCCCTGTCCCCCATTCCCTGTCCCTGTCCTGCTCCCCGGCCCCGGCCCCGCCCCGGGCGCTGTCCAGGTGCGGGCGGGGGCGGTGCCGCTGTCCCGGCTCTGGCCCGGACCCCGCTGCAGGGAGGAGGGTGAGAACATCTGGTCGCGAGGGAAGAGGGACAAGTCCAGGAAAAATGCCGAGCTCTTGGAAGAGGCCCCGCGGCCGGTGGAACGAGCCCCAGCATCCCTCCTACGCCGCGAGCTGCGCCTCGGGAGGGGAAACTGAGGCACGGGGACGTGGGGTCACGGAGCCGGGAGCGCCCGGGTCACCCCGGCTCCCAGGCCGGAGGAGCGCTGCCCAAGATTTACAGCCCGGGTCTGGCACGGGGGCAGCAGGGAGGGAGCAGCGAGATCTCCTCCTCCCAAAGACGCTGCCTGCCACCCCCCGCAGGTGGCTGGAGCAGAACGGTTGATATGGAGACAGGGAAGCACAGACTGTCTGGGTAAGGTGACATTCGACAGATGCCAGGTTCAGACTTCGCTCCAGCTAGCGCTCCCACCCCTCGCCTGCCTGCAGCCCCTCGCAGAGGCGCGTGCGGGAGGGGCAGCAGGGAGGGGCACTGGGGGCACTGGGGCACTGGGGCACTGGGGGCAGGCTGGGCAGGGGCACTGGGGGCACTGGGGGCACTGGGGGCACTGGGGGCACTGGGGGCAGGCTGGGCAGGGCACTGGGGCACTGGGGGCACTGGGGGCACTGGGGGCACTGGGGGCACTGGGGGCACTGGGGGCACTGGGGGCAGGCTGGGCAGGGGCACTGGGGGCACTGGGGGCACTGGGGCACTGGGGGCACTGGGGGCACTGGGGGCAGGGGGCAGGCTGGGCAGGGCCACTGGGGCACCCTGTGACCTGCTGGGAGGCGAAATGCCATCTTGTCCCCACCCTGCGGCACCAGAGCCCCGAGTGTCCCCGCCAGGGCAGGTTTGGAGCCCGCGGACCCCCAGTCCTGGTGCAGGCAGAGGTGCCGTGACCCCTGTGAGCACCCCCCAAAACGACGGGGGGAGCCGGCCCGTGCCAGGAGGATTTGGGGACACCCCTGGGGAGGGATCGCCTCCCCCACCTCCCCGAGGGAGGGCAGGCAGCTGCTGCCCAAGGAGAACGGCGCAGCTCTGGGGGCGCACAGGCCTCGAGTGCCCCGCGCAGGCGGGTTGGCACGGGCACGGCAGCCGCTCGTCCCCAGCTCGGGGCCCAGGGAGGGGTCCCAGAGCCGCTCGGGCTGCAGTCTGTCTCTGCACCTCGCAGGGTCCCCGCGCCCCTCGCCCCGGGCTGCGGATCACGGGATTGCGGCACACAGCCCGTGCGGGAGCGCAGCGCGGGGGGAAGAGCAAACGCAGCTCGGGGGGAGCCCCCAGAGCCGCCAGACCCCCTCGGCAATGCCGCACCCCCTGCCCCGGGCGCTGCACTGAGCGGGATGGGGGCTGCCAGCCCCAAGACGCCCCCAGCCTCTCCCCGCGCCCCCGCCGCTGCTCGCCGAGCCCCCGGCAGGTGAGGGGCACCCCGGGACGGGGGGGCTGCCTGAGGGGCTGCAGAGCCCTCGGCACGGCCAGGATGGGCTCCAGCGCCGCTCGGGCTCCTCTGGCTCCTCTTCATCGCCTCTCTGTCCCCCAAACATCCCCAATGTGCTCGGCACAGCCCAGCGGGACACGCGCTGACCTGGGGACCCCCGCGCCCCAGGAAGAGGGGACACAGCCCCTCTCCTTCCTGCTCCCTTCTCTGCAGCTTCCACCCTCCTCCTCCTCCTCTCTGCCCTGAAGCCAGACGGATTTCACCGCTCTGCTGAGCTCCAAACTCCACTTCCAGATTTTCAGTGCGACCTTCTGGCTACCTGGATCCGGCACTGCAAGATGCCCCCTCTGATCCCCCCTCCCCTCCGGCCCCCCAGCATCCCCGGGGAGCCAGGGCTGGATGCAGCCAGGAGCAGGATGCAGGGGGAAGCTAGGGGTGGCCGAGCAGGAGGAGGAGGAGGAGGGAGAGGAGGAGGAGGGAGAGGAGGAGGGAGAGGAGGAGGGAGAGGTCGGGCTGCACCTGGATGCAAGACCAGCCTCAGGAGGCTCGGGCTGTTGTGTTTAATCCGCCTGGCCCAGGGAAAAGCAGGAGCATGGTCAGAGGGAGCCTGGCAAAGGCGCTGCTCGTGTGGGAGGCGCTGCCGCGGCTCCCGGGCAGCCTCTGACCTCGCTGCCCACGCGGAGGGTCCCCCCGAAGGGCCCCTGCTCTCCCGGACACCGCTCTGCAGCCATGTGCTCCCTCCCCAGGCTGCTCCCGTCTCCCCCAGCCCGGATCCTGCCCCAGGGGGCGGGCAGGGGTCCGTGGGACCCTGTGTCTGGCTGTCACTGGTCACACATAACAGGGGCAACAAGCGGGGAGAGAAGGGAGGAAAGACACAAAACTCCCCAGATACCCCAAACCCCCGTTCAAGCACACGAGGCACCACGGGGTGTGGAAAAGCAGCAGGAAAAATCCACGGAAACAGCCGGGAAAAGCCCCAGAGCGCCGGGTCACCCCCCCCGCTGCCCCCTGCCCTCGCTGCTCTCCCCGCCGGTTATTTCCAGCCTCTGCATCCCCCTCCTCCTCCTCCTCCTCCCCATTCCCTCCCGGCACCCTGCTCTCCTCCGCTCGCTCTTGCATTCTGGTATTTGGTGTGCTCCTCAGCTGCAGGAAATTCCTGATGCTCTCCATCATGCAGCCTGCGCTCGCATCCCCCGCCCTGCCCGGCTCCCCTCCAAAGGACGGCCATGTGCAGGACAGCCAGCGCCGCCATCGCTCCCCTCCCAAAAACGGCGGCGCTTCTCCCTCCTCGCCTCCTCCCGCTCCTTTGTTTTATCTCCCCCAGTTATTTCCAGCTCCAGCCCTGCGGAGCAGCCCCTCTCCCCGCGCCCAGGGCTGGGGCCGCCCAGCCCCGGCCATTCCCCTGCCTGGCTTTCCCCTCTTCGTCTTCCTCTCTCCGCGAGACCGCTCCTGATCTTATTTTAATTCGTCTCAGACGGTGTTGGAGTGTTATTTTAAGAGAGAGGATATGCACAGACATTGTGTTTTCTGCTTTTTCCTGGCCCCAAGCCAGGCTCTCTGGGCTGTCAGCTACCCACTGTGTTGCAGTCACGTGTGGGAAGAGGCAGCCAGAGCCAGCCTCACAACTCCTGGTAGCAACATGGAAATCAAGTGTGCACTTTCTTCCCTCTGTATGTGTCTGTATTATTAATAGCGTCTCTCTCCGTGAGTTATCCATAATGTATCTTAATACCTGTCCGTCGGTCGATGATGGATTGCCACGGCTCTGCGCCAGCCGGGGGACAGGCACGGTGGTAGTGCCACCGCCACCCCCGGGGGTGGCACGGGGGTGGGGTCAGGAGGAGGGGTGGGCACGGAGCTGCTCTGGCGTGCCCCGGCCTGCTGGCAGCCTGGTGCAAGGGGCATGTGGGGAGCAGCGGGGAGGACGGGGCCAGGTGGCACCGGGCTGGCACCGGGCTGGCACCGGGCTGGCCCTGAGCGAGCCCTGGCACTGCCAGGAGGGGCCGGGGGACACGGGTGTCCCACGCTGTGGGCACTGACACTGCTCCAAGCTCACGAGGGAAGGGGACACTCACTGCACACCCGAGGGACTGCAGGAGGCCAGGGCACGGCAGGGAAGGTGCAGGATGGGCTGGCACCGCATGGCACGGGCTGGATGGGAATGGCACGGGCTGGATGGGCATGGCACAGGCTGGATGGGCTGGCACCGCATGGCACGGGCTGGATGGACTGGCACTGCATGGCACGGGTTGGATGGGAATGGCACAGGCTGGATGGGCATGGCACGGGTTGGATGGACTGGCACCGCATGGCACGGGCTGGATGGGCATGGCACAGGCTGGATGGACTGGCACCGCATGGCACGGGTTGGATGGGCATGGCACAGGCTGGATGGACTGGCACCGCATGGCACGGGTTGGATGGGCATGGCACAGGCTGGATGGACTGGCACCGCATGGCACGGGTTGGATGGGCATGGCACGGGCTGGATGGGCATGTGGCACTGCATGGCACGTGTTGGAGGGATGAACACAGCTCGGCGCAGAGCTCAGAGCCCCACTCTGCAGGACACAGATGCGTCCCATGAGGCTCCACTTCAGCAGGAGCCGCCCAGAAGGGTCCAGGGGGCTCCCAGGAGGCTGAGCAGGGCTCCCCAAAACCCGCACACATCCACCCAGAACTGGGGCAGCAGCCAGGCCCCCGCATGCAGCCACAGCTGGTGCTGCCCCTCCCCAGGCTGTGGGGTCCCCTGTCCCCTCTGCATCCTGGGGATGGAGGCACCAGGGCACATGAACAGCCTGGACTAACCAGCAATGTAGAGAGCAGAACTGACCCACGCTGTGCCTAGGCCCCCGTGACACCTAAAAAGCACACGGGCACGCAAGAGCCAGTGGGCACGGACACCACACCCACCCCGTGCAGCACCTTGACACGCAGGTGTGTGCAGGTGTCGTGTGAACTCGGCGGTACACGGAGCTGCCAGCCACGGCCCTGCCTTCAGCGTCCCCTGCACGTCCCTGCTGGGACACGGTGCCCACTCCACACCGTGCCCACTCCCACAGCGTGCCCACTCCCACACCGTGCCCACTCCCACACGGTGCCCACTCCCACACGGTGCCCACTCCCACACGGTGCCCACTCCCACACCGTGCCCACGCCACGCACGGACGGGGAGGAGCCGGGGGGGGCAGCCCCGCACCCCGACACGCAGTGGGAGCAGTGTGGGTGCCAGCACCCAGCCGGGGTCATGGGGAGCAGGAATCCAGGAAGGCGAACTGGAGCTCAAAGCTTCACATTTCTGGATTCTGGTTCCCGTTTCTGCTCCCGGCTGTTTCCATGGAAACTGGCGCCGGACCTGGGAAAATAAGGTTAGGGTTTGCAGCGGGGCCCCGCTGCCAGCCGCCGGCCCCCGCGCCCCCCTCGGCCCTGCCGCCCCACCGGGCACACGCTGGCTGCCCCCACAGCCGCGACTCCCGTGCTGCTCGGCGCTGGGGCTGAGCTGCACTGGCACCCCGGCATCCCCAGCACCCTGCTCCCACCTGCTGACCCCCGGGAGCCCGGCACGCACGGGTGATTTGGGAACCGGGAGCACCCCGCTGTCCCTGGCACGCTGGTGACGGTGGCGAGCTGGCGGCGGCGCCCACCGGGCCCACAGCCCTTCCCTGCCCGCCCCACTCTCCTCCCAAACACGGCACAGCTCAGCTTCCATGGGAACTCCCAGCTGCGCTCCTGGGGCCATGACACCCCGCCAGCCCCACTGCGACCAAGCGGACACTGCGACTGTCCCCGCCACCAACACCCCGTCGGGGTTTTACAAGCACCCAGCCTCGACGGCAGCATCACCCTCCCCTTCCCCAGCTCAGGATCCCCAGTTGCTCCAGGAAGGTGGGGGAGCTGGAGGGGGAAGAGAACCAGGACACGACACCTCGGGGGAGCCGTGAAGACTAATGAATGGAGGCTTTTAAAAAGCACTTTGACTGAGAAGTGCTATAGTAGGAACTAATTATCCCTCCCGCCTGCGCGCACCCTCGCACGCCGGCGCAGCCGCGTCCTGCTCCCTCCCGGAGCCACAGCTGCAAAATCGCAGCCAGCCCCGGCACCGAACCACGCCAGCCAGCTGGCCCTGCCCTGCCCTGCCCGGGCAAGGTTCCCTCCGAGACTCCCCTGTCCCCTGTGCCCCCGCCTCCCTGTGCCCCCACTTCGCTGCCCTGGCAGAGCCGGCAGCAGCAGGCTGGGCACAGGGCGGTGCTCGCCCCCCTCCTGGCGCTGGGGTTTTGGGGAATGTTTCCTTTTTAACTGAAATGCGCCATTTTCCGGTGACGGCAGGTAGGCAGGGCACCGGCCCGTGCGATGCTCAGGGAGGGGCGGCACTGGCAGGGCGCGGGGGGCACGGAGCCGGCGCAGAGCGCGGCCCCTCGCCCTGGGAGCCCGCACCCAGCCGGGGGCGGCCCAGCTCTTCTCCCTGCAGCTCTCCAGCAGCCGTGGGCAGCGGGACGCACGGGAGGCGGCCCAAAGCTCACCCCGCTCAGCCGCGCGGGTCCCCACGGTGCCAGCCCGAGCACCCACAGCTCCGGGGCGGTGCCGGCGCTGCTCCTGTCCAGCACCGGGCTGGGATCTGGCGCGATCCCATCCTGTCCCAGCGCTGCCCGCTGCCCCATTTCGCATTCCAGTGTGGGCCGGCCCCGCTGCCCTCTCACTCCCACCCCCACCCCGGGCTGCGTTTCAGCTGTTGTTGAATTCTGTCCAGGCTGGATTCATCACAAGAGCCCTCAAGCGGCTGCAAACAAACAGAAAAAACAGGGAGCAGGAGCGCGCGGAGCGATCGATCGGCGCTGGGGGGGCCTGAGGCCCTTTGGCAACGCCAGACCAGCCTCAAATTCCTCACTTCCAAGAGAAAAGGAGCTGGGGATGAGCGGCAGGAGGAGGGGGATGGAAAGCACGGCAGCCACCAGCCGCCGGACCACGGCAGGGAGCCCCGGGCACAGAGTGCGGGGACGCTCCTTCCCGGCTCGAACCGCTCCGAAACTTCCCTCTTGTGGCTACTGCAGTTAGAAAAGCAAACAGGAGACTTGGGCGCATTCAGAAAGAAATGGGAAACGGCATGAAGGGGTGGGAGCAGCCGCGGGATGGGGTTTGACCTGCAGCGGGGGGTGGCGGGTCGGGGTGCAGCTCCCGGGGCAGGGACAGGGACAGGGAAAGGCCCCTCACGGGCACGGGGACACGCGGCGTGGGACGGGCACTGCAGAGGGCACCGGGCACGGGGACACGCGGCGTGGGACGGGCACTGCAGAGGGCACGGGGGACACGCGGCGTGGGACGGGCACTGCAGAGGGCACCGGGCACGGGGACACGCGGCGTGGGACGGGCACTGCAGAGGCACCGGGCACGGGGACACGCGGCGTGGGACGGGCACTGCAGAGGGCACCGGGAACACGCGGCGTGGGACGGGCACTGCAGAGGGCACCGGGCACGGGGACACGCGGCGTGGGACGGGCACTGCAGAGGGCACCGGGCACGGGGACACGCGGCGTGGGACGGGCACTGCAGAGGGCACCGGGCACGGGGACACGCGGCGTGGGACGGGCACTGCAGAGGGCACCGGGTATTGGGGACACGCGGCGTGGGACGGGCACCGCAGCCCCGGAGCGGGGGCGGCGCAGGGGGGCAGCAAACACCGGCCCCGCTCCGGCGGAGTTGCTGCCGCTGGAGCTGCGGGGTCAGGTTGCTGCGCCTGGGTTTTTAAGAGGGGCTGGGTAATTTTACCACCACTAACGATCCCATCTGCGCCTGACACGCTCCAGCTCCGAGCCCAGCACTCCGGCAGGGCTCCCGCACCTCCCTGCCAAGCTTCTCCAACTCGCCTCCCCTGCCTCGACTGCTGACAGCACAGGGCACATCGCGGCCCCTGCCCAGCGCTGCTGGCACAGGGCAGCCGAGCCCCCGGCACCTCCCGGTGCCACCACCGCTCCCACCCACGGTGCTCCGGAGCACTGGGAACAACCACGGGGCGGCCGATGGGCAGAGGTGGCAGTGACAGGGGGACACAGAGGAGCCTCTCCAGCTTCAAGGAGAATTTAACAGGCTTTTTTGGTCGCGGTCCCTTGCAGGGTGACACTTGCTGTCCTCCCTGTGCGGGATGAGGACACTTGGATGTGCTGGCACCATTTGCTTCTTCCCAGCTCCAAACAAAGACCTGCTGGGGATGCTGCTTTTGGGCAGGGGTTCGCTGCATCCTGCCTGCAGAGCTCCCCGCCAAATCCCGTTCTGTCAGGAGCTGAGGGGCACAGCACCGGCGGCTGCAGCACGGGGCTCCTCTCCCTGCAATGTCAACCTGCTGCTCCACATCCAAGGCTGCCCTTGGAAAAGCTGCCGGCTGCTTTGCCAAGCCCAGGACAAGCTCTTTAGCTCGACTCTGCCAGAACAGATGCCTGGGCGACTGTAATTCTTCCTAGCATGGATGGAGGGGGGGATGTGTGGAAAAAAACCCAGCCTCATTTAAGCATTGCAGCGGCTGCTCCTGCCTTCCCCAGCACCCAGGGCACCGCAGCCCCCCGGAGGGTCCCCCAAACCCGAGGGAGGGGCTGAGGGAGGTGGCGCCCGCAGGGGCGGCTGGCACAGCCCACGCTGGAGCTGAACGCGGCTCTGCTGCCAGCCGGGGAGGGGAGAGCGACCCGCTGCAAGGACAAGTGGAAGCGCGAGCTCAGCGTGCCATGGTGTCCTTGCAAACGCTCGCCTGCTCTGTCTCGATGCTCCCCACAGGAAAACAAGCCCGTTCTCATGGCAATGTCCTCTCCGAAGAGCACAGGGAGGGGAGCACGGTGACACGCTCCGGAGGGGCCGTGCTCCTTCTGCCCCCAGCACAGCACGGCTGCGGGGCAGGAGCTGCAGCCACGCCACTGCACTGCACAGCCTTTCCACATGGATATTTTCTTCCACTGGCTGCAGTTTGGGGCTGCCAAAAGCCAAAACAAGAATGGAAACATCCCATTTTATTGGCAAGAATTCAAGGCAGGGTTGGGGTTTTTTTCTTTGGTTTCGGCTTTTTCCTTTTTTTTTTTGTTCTTGTCTTTGGTTGCGAACGGAAATTCCCTGCCATGAAATCATGATGAAACCCCAAACCAAAACACAGCTTGGACTGAAACCTTCACCCGACTCCCTGTGGATCCCTGGTGGGGCTGGGGATCACCCCCCACAGCCCCGGGGCACGGGACCGAGCCCAGCCCCAGCCCCGTGTGAGGGGAGGGGGGGTCGTGCTTTGGGGATCCCTCCGGGGACCCCGTGTGACTCCAGCCGTGGCAGGTCCCACACCGCCCTGCCTTGGTGATGGCACCGCGAGCTGGCACCACGCCTGGCGAACCACGGATCTGCCCAGAGGGAAACTGGTCCCCGCGGATGGGGCCAGGCAGGACCAGGATCGGGGTGCCAGTGCCTCCCAGCATGTCCTGGCTCCCGGGAGGGGGCTCTGCGGGAGCAGCGGCTGGGAACGGCCCGTCCAGCCCATCCAGGGCGTCCGGATGTGGCCAGGCCCGGGGCTCACCCCTGCATCCTCCCCTCCCATCCCCTCTTGCCACCAGATGTTGGGGCTGGAGAATGAGACGGCTCTTCCCAGCCCAGTCCCGCCGCAGCTCCGCCGGCTGGGGAGCGCTGGGCCCTTGTCCGGCTCCCCGCCCTGACCTGCTCCGGCTGCCTGGCCAGGAGCGGGCAGACACTGGCGGCAGCCCCGGCCGCTCCTCTGCCCCTCCTGCCCCAAAGCCCTGCGGCCACGGCCACCCCCGGCTGCCAGCGCCCTCCTCCATCCCTGCCTGCTCCCCAAAACTGGGAGACCGCCCCGACAGCTCCGTGCTGCACCCCAAACCTCCCACTGGGCACAGCATCATCCCTGTGCACCCCAAACCTCCCACTGGGCACAGCATCACCCACTGTGCACCCCAAACCTCCCACTGGGCACAGCATCACCCTCTGCACCCCGAACCTCCCACTGGGTACAGCATCACCCTCTGCACCCCAAACCTCCCACTGATCAAAGCATCACCCTCTGCACCCCAAACCTCCCACTGATCACAGCATCACCCTCTGCACCCCAAACTTCCCACTGATCACAGCATCATCCCTGTGCACCCCAAACCTCCCACTGGGTACAGCATCACCCTCTGCACCCCCAAACCTCCCACTGATCACAGCATCATCCCTCTGCACCCCAAACCTCCCACTGATCACAGCATCACCCCTCTGCACCCCAAACCTCCCACTGGGCACAGCATCACCCACTGTACCCCAAACCTCCCACTGGGCACAGCATCACCCACTGTACCCCAAACCTCCCACTGGGTGCACAGCATCACCCTCTGCACCCCAAACCTCCCACTGATCACAGCATCACCCACTGTGCACCCCAAACCTCCCACTGATCACAGCATCACCCTCTGCACCCCAAACCTCCCACTGATCACAGCATCATCCCTGTGCACTCCCCAGTCTGCTCCTCCCCTGGGGCTGGGAGCATCCCTGGGGGGCAGGGCTGGGGGCAGGGCTAAAGGGGCAGGGCTGGGAGGGGCAGGGCTGGGGGCAGGGCTGGGAGCGTCCCTGGGGGGCAGGGCAGGGTCCGGGGCACTGTGGAGCCGGGTTATCTGCCTGCAGAGCTCCGTGCAGCAATTAACCTCAGGAGAGCAGCCGCGGCTCCTGCCAAGAACCACATTAGGTGCGTGTGGCAGCGTCTAGACATGCGAGGGAGCACAGGCCGTGGTCTGGGGAGGGCGGCTCCATCCCTGCCCCCGCCGCTCGCCCGCCGGCCCGCAGGGACCCCTGGCTGGGCCGGGCCAGCGGCGAGGCCGAGCCCCGCGCCCCTCGGCCTGGCCGGCACAAAGAGCTCCCAAAGCAGGCTCCTGCTCGCCGCACGGCGCGGCGCCCGCAGGACGCACACCCTCAGCAGGAGGAGAAAGGCGGCCGCAAGCAGCGCCCGAGCCATCTCCCCACCAGGAGATGTGACTAACATCCCACGGAGCCGGCAGCAAGCCCCGTGACGAGCCCTGGAGCCGGGATGGAGCTGGGAAGAGACCCAGCTCGCTGCTTCCCGTGCCAATCCCGTCACCTGGGGCAGGTGGGATGGAGCCAGGTGGGCACCGTGGGGCTGGGCACCCTGCCTGCCGGTGCCCCCCACACCCACGACACCCCCTTGCTCTCCCTCCCGGTGCAGCCACCCCAGACGGCTGCGGGATGCTGGGGAGAAGAGATTTTCCCGACGTTAATTAATTAAAATAAACAGCAAATTAAATACAGCAAAATTAAAATAGCTCCGAAATTAATTTTCAACAAAACCCACCTGGAAAGGCTGGATATTTAAAGAATTAATGGAGCCCTCTGAGACCATAAAGAACCGCTGAGCTCCCAGCATCCGCCAGCCCCTCCGAGGCTGCCCGGGGACCCAGGGCGGTGGGGAGCTGGGACGGGACCCAGAACGGGACCCAGAACGGGACCCAGAACGGGACTCCTGAGGGACCCTGGAGGGACCCAGGGCGGTGGGGAGCTGGGACGGGACCCAGAACGGGACCCGGGAACGGGACCCAGGACGGGACCCTGGAACGGGACCCCTGGGACAGGAACCCGCGCCTCCCGGAGCTCCCGCCCTGCAGCTGCCTGCACACGCCCGGTGCTGCCACAGCGGGAGGGAAGGAGGCTGGAGAAGGATGCAGGGATGCTCCACAGCATCCCGGTGGGAAGCACCAGCCCAAGCTCCGGCTTGGCTGGGCACAGGGCTCCGCAGGGACGCTGAGCTCCTGCCGGCTGTGCTCGATGAGCGGGACCAGCGTTGTGGTCCCTGCGTGAGCCGCTGGAGCACAGGGATGTCCCCATCACCCTCCTGGCCAGAACCCACCGCACTGAGGGAAACCTTGACCTCCAAACCCATCTGCCGGGGCGCTCGGGGCCCCCAGAGCTCTCCCCACACATAATCCCCCGGCCAAGGCGGGATTAGGGTGCGAGGGGCTGCGCGGGCGGACAAAGCTCCTTACCAGGCGCGGCGGGCGGCTCGCTGGAGTGCCGAGGGGCGCGGGGAGCATCCCCGCGTCCCCGCGCCCGGCCGGGCCCCGGCCCCACGCCAGGCACAGCTCGGCGCACGCCGGGCTGTGCCGAAGCGCCCGGGGCTGGGAGGCCCATCCGGTGCCAGCCCTCCCACGGCCCCGGCGGCGTTTCCTCTCCCTGCGCCCGGCGTGCGCACAGGCGCAGCGGCACCGACACCGAGAAAAGGCTCCGGAAGGAAACGGAGAAAGCGAGACGAAGCGGGCAGGTGGAGAGCAGGAGGGCCCGCGGTCACCCCCGCCCCGCTGCAGGGCGCCAGGGGCACCGGGGGGTCCCCACCCCGCCGGAGTGCCAGCACTGCTCCATCGTCCGGGGAAACTGAGGCACGGGGAGCCTCGCGCGGAGCCCCCCGCTCTCCCGGGAGGGAAGCGCTGCCCCCGCCCGCCGGGATGACACCAGCTCCCCATCCTCCTCCCGCTCCACCCTGTTCCTGCAGGAACCCGGCAGGCCGGGCTCCGGGCCGGCGGCCAGGGCCCCGCTGCCGCCCGCAGCTCCCGCAACGGCCGCTCCCCGCCGCACACACCTTCGCACCGCGGTCAGGGCGCCCTTGGAGCGCTGCCGCGGCCGCTCCGCGCCAAACTGCCCGCGATGCCCACGGCACAGCCGGGGGCGTCGGATCGGCAGGAAGGGGGATTTTTTTCCCCGTTTGTTTATTCGTTGGGTAGGTTTTTTCCCTGGCTGGAGACAAAGGCAGGCTGCGTGCCCGGGCGCGGGGCCGGGGTGCCGGCGGGGCCGGGCCCGGTGGCGATGCCGGGCCAGCCGCGCCGGGGGCTCTGGGTGGCCGGTTTCCTCCGCACACAGATGGCTGTTTCGACTCAGTCGAGCGCTTGACTCTAAATCTCCTCCTGATCCACGGGAGCTGCAGTCCCTCAGCAGCACAGCTCAAGGCAAGGAGGAGGAGGAGGAGGAGGATGAAGGGGGACCGCGGCCAGCTGCGGACTGGCGGGAGGGTCGTGCCGGAGGGCCCCCACCCCGGCTTTGGCAGCAGGGCCGGCGGAGGCGGCGGTGGAGGGAGGGAGGGAGGGAAAGGGGGTGGAAAAAAAAAAAAAAAAAGTCTCCCACGCTTCGAGCTCCAGCGCTGGCCGCCCGCGCCTGCGTGCTGCACCCACCGGGACCGGGCAACCGCCCCGGCGGGCTCGGCGCCCCGGCGACCACTTCCTCGGAGAGGGGCCCGCCGGAGGAAGCTCCAACGGCTCGAAAGTTTCGCCTGTGACTCAACCGCTGGCTGGGGTGACGGAGCCGACCCCCGCAAAGGGGGCCCTGGGATCCCAGGGGTTCGGGGCACTGGGCTGGGGGATTTTTGGGTTCCCCAGACGAGGGTTGTCTGCGAGGCATGGCGCTCCACCCCCAGTGTCGGAGCAGCCCAAACCGGCTTCCCAGCGACAGCAGAAAGCTTTTAAAATCCCCTACGCGCGGCATGACTCACTCCAGAGCCAGTGCCCAAAACAAGCTCCGACACGGAGAGGAATGGCGAGAGCAGGGATGCTGGGGGCGGGCAGGAGGGGCTGGGGAGGGCCGGGGAGGGGAAAGGGGAGACAGAAGGAGGGAGAGAAAGAGAAGAGGCAGAAATAACAGCATCTGAAACTCTGCCTGCTGGAGGCTAATTGGTTCCGGCACAGCCTGGTTTGTTTGGCAATGTTTCCTCTAATCCTTCAGGCTCCGCGCTCCCGGCCCCAGGGACATGGGGACATCTCGACACCCGGCCAGCGCCGCTGCGGCACTCCCGGCTGGACCCCTCCCTCTCGGGGATGCAGGATGATGATGCTGCGACCGGCTCTGCCCGCCCTGGGGTGTCCCCGAGTCCTTCAGGCTCTGCACTCCCAGCCCCGGGGACATCCCAACACGCAGCCAGCGCCTCTGTGGCACTGCTGGCTGGGATCCCTCTCCCACCCTGGGGTGCTGAGGGGTGATGCTGGGACCACCCTGAGTCCTGCTGGGGCTGCAGCCCGCAGTGGTGCACCTGGGTGCCGGGTGACGCCCGGGGATGGGGCCTGGGTGATATCCTGGGGATGGGGCTCGTGTGACACCCTGGGGATGGGGCTGGAGGTGACACCCCGGGGATGGAGCCAGGGGTGACGCCTCGGGGATGGGGCCTGGGTGACACCCCGGGGATGGGGCCTGGGTGACATCCTGGGGATGGGGACAGGGTGACACCCCAGGGATGGGGCCGGGGTGACACCCGGGAATGGAGCCGGGGTGACACCCCGGGGATGAGGCTCCTGTGACACCCCGGGGATGGGGACAGGGGTGACACCCTGGGGATGGGGCTTGTGTGACACCCTGGGGATGGGGCTTGTGTGACACCCTGGGGATGGGGACAGGGGTGACACCCCGGGGATGGGGCTCGTGTGACACCCTGGGGATGGGGCCCGTGTGACACCCCGGGGATGGGGACAGGGGTGCTCAGGGGCTGGGCAGGCATGGATGGGGCGGCAGAGGGAGGGAGGGGACGGGAAGGGAGGGAAGGGAAGGGAAGGGAAGGGGGCCCGCGGCCCAGCATGGCCGAGCCAGAGCACTAGCCAAGAGTCGGCAGCTTTGTTCCAGGTGCCGGCTCCCTTTTTTCATTAGGCTAATGGGATGCGGATGCATTATTCCATTCCACATGCTGCTAATGAACCACTCAGGCCAGTGCATTTGCATTAATGTGCAAAAGCGCTGGAGGAGGGTGGAGTGGCTGCATCTGGCCGAGGCTGACCTTCCCCGCACCGCCCAGCCTCCCCGAGCTCTCGGGCGCTCCCGCCACCCCCGGGCCCAGAGCTCCTCGGGACAGCCCGGCACACATTCCAGGACACCAGAACCAGCCCCGAGCCTCCTCAGACGTGCTGCCCACGTCGTGCTCTTGCCCACACGTGCCTGGCCAGCTCCACCACCCCCTCCCACCCACATGGATCATGGGTGACGCCCCCTGCCACTGCCCCACTCTGTAGCCCGTCCCCAGTGCCAAAGTGAGCACAGCATTCCCCCCAAAAAGCGATCACTCCCACCTCTGCATGGGAACCTGCTCGGCGTGCCCCTCCTCCCCAGTTACTTGTGCTGGGACCCCCCAGCAGTGCCCAGGGGAGCCGGGCCCTGTCCCGAGCCCCCCACCCCAGAGCTGGCGGGCAGGCGGGCGTCGCTGCAGCCCTGGGGTTCTTTGTTACGGCTCCCAACTGCCTCTGTCCCCGGAGAGGTTTCGAAGGCGAGTGACCCACGAACTGGAATGTGCAAAGCCTCCAGCAAACAGAGCCAGCTGCCCGCGCCCGCGCAGGGGGGGCGCCGAGGGAGAGCAGCCGGCCCCGCACGGCACGGCCCCAACAGCACGGCACGGCCACGACAGCACGGCACGGTCCCGACAGCATGGCCCTGCACTGCACGGCACGGCCCCGACAGCACGCGGCCGCACGGCCCCCAACACCACAGCACAGCCCCGCACGGCAACGGCACGGCCCCGACAGACACCATGGCACAGCCCTGACACCACAGCACGGCCCGGCCCCGACAGCATGGCCCTGCACCGCACGGCACGGCACGGCCCCGACAGACACCACAGCACAGCCCCGCACAGCACGGCACGGCCCCAACACCACAGCACAGCCCTGCACGGCATGGCACAGTCCCGACAGACACCACGGCATGGCCCCGACAGCATGGCCCGGCCCCGCATGGCACAGCACACCACGGCACAGCCACAACACCACGGCACAGCCCTGACAGCACAGCACAGCCCTGACACCACAGTACAGCCCCAACACCACGGCCCGGCCCCGACACCACGGCACGGCCCCGACACCGCAGCAGGGCCCCGTGCCCCCCCAGCGTGGGCAGCACCTGGCTGAGCCGAGGCGAGAGCAGCCCTTGCTCGTGCCAAGTCCCCAGTGCCATCGGCTCTGGTGAAGGTCCCACTCCCTTCCTTCCTCCCAGCCTGAGCTGTGCTGGGTTTGCCTCTCCTCTGGCTGAGACACGAGTCCTTGGGTGGCAGAAGGACCTTTAGGGCATGGGACACACAGTGGCAGTGCCAGACCCGGCCTTGGCCCCACTGCAGCCAGCGTGGGTGCCGGGTGCCCCGGTGGGCACAGGGCTCGGCCCGTGAGCCAGGCCCGGCTGCAGCCGCTGTCTGCGCCTGTCACAGCCCGGTGAGCAAGTTAATCTCAGGCTCCCTGACACGTGGAATAAAATCGCGATCCCATAATGGAATTCATTTTATCTTCCTGTCCAGCACAGAGCGAGCCCCGCTGCCCGCTGGGGCCGGGCCGGGCCGGGCCGAGGTGCCAGCCCCAGCCGGGGGTCCCGGCCCCAGCCGGGGGTCCCTGCCCCAGCCGGGCTGGCACTGGGCGACGCTCCTGGGACAGGAACCCAGCGAGGGCCAGACCCCGGGAGCCACAAAGCTCCGTGCCAGGGACAGGCAGTGGGGTCCCAGGAGGGCCAGCTCCCCCAGCTGATCCGGGTCCTGCTGCAGGCACAGCACTCGGGGGGAAAGGGAAACTGAGGCAGGCGGCTTTTGGGAAAGGGCAAGCCAGGTGGCGTGAAGGGGACAGGGGAAGATGTCCCTCTGTCCTTGTGTCCTTCTGTCCCTGCACCTCCTCCTCGACTGTCAGAGCCTTGGCCAGCCCTGGTACAGAGCACCCAGGGACTCTGCAGGGATGGCACCAGTTGGGGCTCCCATGGGAGACCCCAGCACACCCCCAGGGCCTGCCTCACCCACAGCCACGGGCACAAGCAATGGGGAAAATCTCAGGAGCCTGGGCAGGGCAGGAGGCCACGGGCTGCCATGCTCTCTGTGCCTTATTTTCCCTCTGGCACCCAGGCTGAGGCCACCCCCAGGCAAGAAAGTGGCCCCGCGGCCAGTAGAGGAGGAGGAGGAGAAGAAGGAGGAGGAGAAGAAGGAGGAGGAGAAGGAGGAGGAGAAGAAGGAGGAGGAAGAGGAGGAGAAGGAGGAGGAGGAAGAGGAGGAGAAGGAGGAGGGCTGCCCCTTCTCGGGCACACAAAGCCCCTTTCATAGGGGCCGAGTTGGGTTTTCCTCTGCCAGCCCGGCACCTCGCTGCTCCTGGCCTGCCAGAAACTGTGGTCAGAGCGAGGAGCTGGCGGGTGGGACGCCTGGGGGGACACAGGGACCTGCCGGTGGCTTCATCCCTCACCCCGGCCGTCCCCATGATTTTCGCCTCCTGTCAGCTTTTAATTATACCCCTAATAAAAGTCGCTTTGCAGGGGAACAGGAGCTTTGTTGCTCAGGAGCTCATCTGCTCCTGCTGCTCCTTTCCTGCTTTAAACCGTAATCCTCAGCTGGGGACACTGCAATTAGCCACCGTGGAGCTGGGCACCGTGTCACCGAGGATTACAGCTGCCTTGGCTGGGGCGCTGGGCACGCAGCCCTGGTGCGGGTCCAGGCTCTGTGCAGGATGGGGTCTCCCCCCTACAGCCCCCAAAAGAGGGGGACGAGCTTAAGAGCCCCTGTGAGCCAGGCAGGCACAGCTGAGCTCCTCTGGGCACCCCCTGCCCCGCACCCTGCAGCCACCGGTGCCACCAGGCTGGTTTTGGGGGGCTCGGAGTCCTGTGCCAAACCCCTGGGGCCAGACCCAAGCAGCTCTTCCCAGGGGTCGGGTGCAGTGTGGCTCTGGGGACAAGCACGGGGCTGGGGGCCTCAACCTCTGCACGGCTGGGAACGCGGTGCCCACCCCCGAGGCCCTGCGTCCCCGAGGGGGCGGGGGAAACTGAGGCACGGGGCACGGGGCGCGGAGAAGCTGGGGACAGCTGTGACACCCGAGCAGCTCGGTGCCGCGGGACCCTCGTGCACGGCGCGGAGGCCACGACTGCAGCCTGGCCAGGGGGTCGCGGGACCCCCGGCAGCCTGGAAGGAGCCCGGTGCTGCCGCCAATCAGCCTCTGGCCGGGGCGGCGAGGGAGCGCGGCGCTCGTTAGCAGCCGCTCATTAAGAGCCCTCCGGGAGGATGAAGGTACCGGGGGCACCTGCACCTCCGTTTAATGAGCTGCAGCACCATTAAATGCTGGAGGGGACCTCGGGCACGGCGGGGGTGCCGGTGCGGGGCCGCCCCACCCTGACCCCCCACCCAAAGCGGGGCGCGGGTCCGGCGTGGCCTCGGGAAAGGAGGAACGCGCGAGTTGAGTCATGGTGACAACTGCAATGGCGGTGGCAGCTGCTGCCAGGAATGCCCGAGCTCCCTCCAGCGCCGGGGGCACCCCGGGACTCACAGGCACCCACGGGCGCTGCGCAGGGACGTGACCAGAGCGCGACAGCAGCGCCGCGGCACCGCAGGACCTCTGGCACCTCAGGGCGGGCACCTTCCCACTCTGGGCGTCCCCAGACTGAGCAGCGGACTGACATCCTGCCCCCAGAGCTCCCCAGTCTAACCATTAACCGGGACCAGCCGGGAAGCCCGGGCGCAGCACACGCGGGGACGGCGCGTCCCCCGGCCCCGCCGCACCCACCCGCGTGGGGCTGCCCCTCGCCCGTGTTTACCGGGCTCGCTAGCGCCGGCACATCGCCATGGCAACCCCGCAAGCCGCGCGTCGCCATCCGCGCCGCTGTCGCGAGGCTCGGGGACGTCCCCACGCGTGGGGTCACCGCGAGCACCGCCGCCGCTCCCCCGGACGTGCCGGGCGGGGGACAGGGTGAGGTGCGAGGGGAGGGGAGCACAGCAGGGCTCGCCCGCTCCCCGGGGTGGCGCGGCTCGGTGTCACCGTGCCGGGGTGGTGGCACCCGCCGCTCGCCCCAGCGCCGCCGCCGCGCCAGGGCTGCAGCGTGCGCGGGCACTGCCAGCACCCGGGTGCTGCATTATTTATACACCGGAGGAGCGGAGGGCTCGGCAGCAGCTGCAGAGCCCTCGCGGGCCGCCCGGCCGGCGTCACGCAGCCAGCAGCCCGCTGGCCAGGAGGGACAGCAGGGACGCGGCTGCCAGTGGGGCTAGCAGAGCCACAGGGCACCCAGATGTCACCCTGGCGTCCCCGCGGATGCAGCACGAGGGGTGTCTGGTGTGTCCCTGTGTCCCCAACCTGCCTCCTGCCACCCCGCCTGCCCGCTGTCACCCCAGCCCGCTCCTGCCTGTGCCCCACTGCAGATGGGGCTGGGGGCGGCAGCAAAGGGGTGTCCCCGTGCCAGCCCCCCGGCACGCGGCCGAGCCCGCTGTCCCACAGCTCCGCGCAGCAGGATGTGGCCCCAGCATCTTCTCCCACCACGGGCTCTCTTGGCTACGGCAAAACAGGTTTTCCTTAAGCTTTGCAGAATCCACCCACCTCCTCCCCCTACGAGTCCCACCTCCAGGCTGATGGGGAGAAGGAAGGAGGGGGAGGAGGCTGAATTGGGGCTTTTAATTTTCATTATTAATTTCCCATCGACGCCGAGAGGCAGCGGGGCTCTCTCAGCCGCCCCAGCATCGCCCCCGGCTCTCCCGGAGCTCTGCACCGGCTGAAGCCGAGCCAGGCTGCCGATAGGATTAATTCTGCATGACTGCCCATCTCCGCGGGGGATCTAAGACCCTCAGGCCTGCAGCAATCTTTAAAATTCCTCCAGCCCAACTTAATTCCCTCTTCCTGCAGAGCTGGCGCATCTGCTGCAGTCAGGCACGGAGAGAAGGAGACGGAGGGAGGGGGGACGACGGGCACCCAGGAGCGCCTCGGCTCCGGCGCCAGCCGGTGGCCCCTGCTATGGTGGTCGTGGTCCTGCCTTGTCACTGTGGGTCACCCAAAGCCTCGCCAGTCACCCATCCCACCGCTGCGGGTGGTTTGTACTGGGATGGGGAAACTGAGTCACAGTGGGGCAGCCCATGCAGGGTTCCCCCTGTTTCCCCCTAGACAGGGGCATAGATGCAGCGCCCTAAACTGGTGCCACCTCCTTGTCCCTGCTGGGACTCCCAGAGCAGGAGACTGATGTAAAACGGTTTTTTTCATCACCTGTGAGCTCTGCCTCTCCAACAGCTCTCATTCAGCCTCCCCACCCTCTCACCTCCCACCGTCCCAGGACAGACTCCCAGGGCTGAACGTCACCTGGCAGCATTCAGGGCTCCGGACTCCCTGGATCTCGGGATGGCTCACAGGAACAGAGCTGCTGCTCGGGAAAAGCAGCGTGGGGAAAAGCCTCCCCTGCTCAGCCTCTCTGCCGGGGGACAAGCACCCAGCGTCACCCCCGCGGGACCCCCGCCCGTTCCGCCCCTCGAGCAGCGTCAGGACAGGAGCCGGGGGCGCGCCCCCCCGAGCCCCGCCGTGCACCGCGGCAGCCTGGGGACGCGTGTCCCCGCGTCGGGAGGCTCAGCCGCGGCCGGGCTGCAGCCGGCGGGCAGAGCTAACCTTCAGGGGTGACGGGAGATGGAGGCGAGGATGGAGGGTGGAGGGATGGAAACAGCCACCGTGCTCCAAGCCTGCTGCACCCACATCCCCCAGCCCCACAGCCACATTCCCGGGGTGCTGGATGCAGAACACCCCTGCACCCACAGCCCCCAGCCCCACGGCCACATTCCGGGGTGCTGGATGCAGAACACCCCTGCACCCAAAGCCCCAGCCCCACAGCCAAATTCCCGGGTGCTGGATCCAAAACATCCCCTGCACCCACATCCCCCAGCCCCACGGCCACATTCCCGGGGTGCTGGATGCAGAACACCCCCTGCACCCACATCCCCCAGCCCCACAGCCGAATTCCCGGGGTACTGCATCCAGAACACCCCCTGCACCCACATCCCCCAGCCCCACGGCCAAATTCCCGGGGTGCTGCATCCAGAACATCCCTTTGCCTTCCTGCCTCCGAGCTGCCCGGCTCACCAGGCAGCTGAGGAGTGCAGCCCAGCCCAGCTGCTGGTGGAGCTGCGGATACATGCATTTAAATCACTTATATCTTTACTTTCTCCTGCGCTGGCTGTGAGATGGGCTTTTTTTTTGCATGCGTAATTAGGGGGTGGAACAGATGGCGGAGGGTTCGTTTAAAGTAATGCATCCATTAAAATAACCTTCGCTGTCGGGGACTGCGCTCCGGCAGGGGCGGCTTCGCCGGGGGTGGTGGGGAGGTGGGGGGGCGTTGGCGAGGAGGGGAGTGCTGGACAGCGGGAAGGGGCACGGGCGCACGTTCCCTGCGGGATGCATCGTCCCGGACCGTGGCACGAAGGATGCACCGAGCCCCGCCGGGATGGGCTGGGAGGAGAGCCGGGGCCAAACTCCAGCCAAACTGGGGGCAAACTGGGATCGAACTGGTGCTCTTCAGGGCTCAGTTTCCATGGCAATAGGACGGCAGCAAGATGGTGGGGACGCAAAACCCAGGTTGGGGAGGATGCCAACAGTCCTTGAGGCAGGCGCAGCGCCTGTGGGTACCCGGGGGACCCTGCCCGGAGCTGCCCCTCATGGGGGCTGTGCCCACCTCTGCCCCCTGCCCAGCGCAGAACCCAGGACGTGCCCGAGGAGGACACTGCCACGCAGCGCCAGCCGTGCCCCCGTTCCAAGCCCCAGGTTCCTGGGAGAGGCAGGAGGGCTTTGTTCAGGCACCGGAGGAGCGGAGGCCAGAGAAAGCAGGAGTGCCCTGCCAGCTCTTGTGTTTCACTCCCAAGGAATGCCGGGAGGGGAGGGGCGCTGCTCCTCCCGCCTCGCCGGGCGCCAGCCCGGCTGCAGGAGTGCTGGGGCTGGGAGGAAGAGGAGGGATGAAGGATGGGGAGGCGGGCGTCACAGCTGGATGCCGCGGCAGCACCACGTGCAGCCAGGGCTGGCAGCGGGTGGGCTGGCGAGGGGGGGACACGCGATGACACACGCCCGGGGTGACACGGCGATGCCAGGCACTGCCTCGGTGGGAGCAAATAATTCTGAGCGGGAGCTGCTGAGCAAATATCACACCCCTCTCTGGAAGGAAAGGAGGAGCACCCACTGAAGGAAAGGAGGGGTACCCACTAAATTTGGGGAGTCCGGAGGAGCCAGAGAAGAGGATGGGGAAGGGTGAGAGCAGCAGCGGTGCCGGAGCCACCCGAGCGTGCTCAAATATTTAGTGTGCACTTGCGAAGGTGCTTCTGCTGCCTGGAGGGCATCGCTCGGTGGAAGCACCGGAGAGGTGGGAACTGGGGGATGGGGAGCAAATGCCAGGGATGCGTGCAGGGGGGTCTTTCTTTTCCAGCTGGGCTGGGAGGAACAAGGCGTGGGGAGCCCAGGAGAGGCTGGGGAAAGCTCAGCTTTGCCCCGAGCCTGGCCCCTGCCTCATCATCCCTCCCTGGCCACAGCTCCCAGAGCCCAGGGGGCTGCACATCTCTCCGTTCTCCTCCTCCTCTTCCTCCAGCCCCACGAGCCACTCTGGTTCCCCCCATTCCTGCTCACTGGCACCCTGGGGTGTCCCCAAGCACTGCCACAGCCTTGGGGACTGCTGGTGGCTCTGGCAACGTGGCACATGACATCTCCAGCGGCGGGGAAGCGCCGAGCGCGGCGAGTCAGGAGCTGGAGCGAGGGCCCGAGGGGACAGCAGGGCTCAGTGGGGACCACTGCCAGCAGCCAGGGGGGTCCTGGCAGGATGTGGCTCGTGGGGTGACAGGTCCCTAGGCCAGCAAGGTCCCCCACTCTCCGTTTTGACCTCCCCGGCCCCACACGCACACCAGAGGAGCTGCTGCCCTGGCAGAATGAGGGACAGCGGGTTCTGCCCCATTCCCACATCGTCCCCTGGCCAGCGAGCCCCTGCCCCACCACCCCGCTCCTGCTCACTGATCCGAAACTCCCTCTGTCCTCTCACCGCTGTCCTCTCACCTGCCATCAGCTCCCCATCGAACGCCAGCGTCTCCCGTTGCCTCTCCGGCTGTTTCTCGAGCTCCCTTTGGAGCACCCCAGCGCAGAGAGCTCTTCCCACTCCCCAGCCAGCGATCCGCCGGGAAAAACCGGTCCCAAAACCCTTCCCCACATCCGCGCCAGCTCTGCGGGGCTGGGGGGGCCGCGGCCGGCCCCCTGCTCGCCAAGAACAATAGCGCCTTGTTCCAGCCCGCTCCGTCCTCTCCTCCCTGGGCAAAGCCCTGGCCACTCTCACCTCTACGTTCCTCTCGCTGTTTCCCAGCTCCCTCCTGCCAAATCCCCGCTCCCGAGCGCTTCTCCTCCCCGCGGGTCCATATTAAGCTACATTCTCCTTTCAGCTGGGTGGAAAACAGCAGTAATAACCATGTGGAGAGAGCCGTGCCCCCCACCTCCACTTCCCTCCCACTTTGGGGTTCAAATTTCATTTCAGCAAAAAAGCTTCCCCCGCCTCCAATTTCTTCCCCCAAACCGAGTCGCTGTCGTCGCGTCTGATCTCGGCAGGGGCCGTGTGGATGCTCAGCTCCTCCTGGTTCAGGATCTGCTGCCAATCTGGACCTCGCAAACCGGTTCTCACACAGCTCCCGCGTAGCACCTCCCTCCCAGCAGCACTGTCCCTCCTCGGCCCCCCAGGCAGCTCATTCTCCTGCCACCCTGCTCCCTTCATCCTTCCACCCCGTTTCGCTGCCACCCTGCTCCTCTGCCACCCCTTTCCCACGGCACCCTGTTCTCCTGCTCCCTCCTCATCCCATTCCTGCCACCCCGATCCGCTGTGACCTCGCCACCCCATCCCCTGTGGCTCTGCTCTCCCTGTCGCCCTGTCACCACACTCCGTGCCACCTGCCCTTCTGCCACCCTGTGCCACTCCTCTGTGCTCCACAGGGTGCTCCTGCCCTGCTTCTACTGGGCACATCCAAACCAAACCGAGGCAAACCAAAGCAAACCAAAGCAAGGCGCTGACTTCACCAGGCAGGATTTATTCCTGGCGTTTTCCCGGGGGACCAGCGGGGCTGGCAGCTGGCAGGGAGCAGAGCGTCCCTGCTGCCTCCAGCCCAGCAGCCTCCCTCTTTCCTGCAGCTGAGGAGCTCATCTCCCTCGCCCAAGGCGCTCCATCCTCCTCCAGATATTTTAGGCCCAGGTTTTGCAAGGAATGTTCAGGCGCTGAGCCCAAGCCGATGCGCTGAAGTCAGCAGGAGGCGAAGAGGGAAGAGGGAAGAGGGAAGAGAGAAGAAGGGAGAATGTGCGTGGGGCTTGAGGCCCTGGAGGCAGCAGCAGCATCTGAGGGATGGGATGGGATGGGATGGGATGGGATGGGATGGGATGGGATGGGATGGGATGGGATGGGATGGGATGGGATGGGATGGGATGGGATGGGATGGCACGGCATGGCACAGCATGGCACAGCATGGCATGGTGCTCCCTCTGCCTGGAGCTGGCTCAGCAGTGGGAAGGGCAGAGGACTGGAGCTGGAGGATGCCAGAACTGCTCTGCTCTCCCTCTGAGAGGATCAATAGCACATTCTGCATCTCCTCTGCCTGTCTGCATTGTGCCAGGCCAGGCTGCACCAACACTCTCCCCCCGGCATTGGGAATGGGAAGGGGGATCCCCAGCACTGGCAGTCCCCTTCACTGGGGAGGGGAAGGAGGTGTTTTTGCCAGGTGTGTCCCCTGCCAACACCTGCCCAGACCCACCTTAGCACCCAGGATCTCAAACCAGTCTCATCCCTGTACATCAATCTTTGCCTGCACACCAAACCTGCCAGCATAACAAACCTGCCAGCACACAAAACCCTCCCTGTGCACACCAAATCTCTCTGTGCACACCAAATCCTGCCAGCACACCAAACCTGCCAACACATCAAACCTCTCTGTGCACACCAAACCCTGCCAGTACACCAAATACTGCGGCACACCAAATCCTGCCAGCACACAAATCCTGCCAGCACACCAAATCCTGCCAGCACACCAAACCTTCAAGCACACCAAACCTGCCAGCATAACAAACCTGCCAGCACACCAAACCCTCCCTGTGCACACCAAAGCTCTCTGTGCACACCAAATCCTGCCAGTACACCAAATTCTGCCAGCACACCAAACCTCTCTGTGCACACCAAATCCTGCCAGTACACCAAATTCTGCCAGCACACCAAACCTCTGTGCACACCAAATCCTGCCAGTACACCAAATTCTGCCAGCACACCAAAGCTCTCTGTGCACACCAAATCTTGCCAGCACACCAAATTCTGCCAGCATAACAAACCTGCCAGCACACCAAACCCTCCCTGTGCACACCAAATCCTGCCAGCACACCAAACCTGCCATCATAACAAACCCTGCCTGTGCACACCAAACCTGCCAGCACACCAAACCTGCCGGCACACCAAATCCTGCCAGCACACCAAATCCTGCCAGCACACCAAATCCTCCCTGTGCACACCAAAGCTCTCTGTGCACACCAAATCCTGCCAGTACACCAAATTCTGCCAGCACACCAAACCTCTCTGTGCACACCAAATCCTGCCAGTACACCAAATTCTGCCAGCATAACAAACCTGCCAGCACACCAAACCCTCCCTGTGCACACCAAATCCTGCCAGCACACCAAACCTGCCATCATAACAAACCCTGCCTGTGCACACCAAACCTGCCAGCACACCAAATCCTGCCAGCACACCAAATTCTGCCAGCACACCAAACCTGCCAGCATAACAAACCCTGCCTGTGCACACCAAACCTGCCAGCACACCAAACCTGCCAGCATAACAAACCCTGCCTGTGCACACCAAAACATGCCAGCACACCAAATCCTGCCAGCACACCAAAGCTCTGTGCACACCAAATCCACCAGCACACCAAAGCTCTCTGTGCACACCAAATTCTGCCAGCACCAAATCCTGCCAGCACACCAAACCTGCCAGCATAACAAACCTGCCGGCAGCCCGAGCTCTACCTGCACACCAAACCCTGCCAGCGTCTGCCTCTGTGCCCAGCCCTGTCCACACGCCCTCCCTGTGCTAGCGCTGCCCGTGCAGTGCCGGCACCTCCCGCTCTCCCTCCCCGTCCTGCCCGCTGCCCCTGACTCCCCGGCCCGGCCCCGAGCCCCCCAGCGCCTCCGGGCAGCCCCTGGCCCCGCTTTCAGGGCCGGGGGTGTCTCGCGGCTCCGGGGGACCCGGCCCTGTCCCGGGCTCGCTGGCACGGCAGCGCCCGGCGTGCTCCGACAGGTGAGCCCCCGGGCCGCGTTCCTGCCCGGGCCGGCAGCTGTCCCCACCGGGCAGCGCTCTGCTCCTCGCAGCACGTCCCTCCTCCCTCCCTCCGCAGCCAGCCTCTCCCGGCCGGAGGAAGGGGGAGCCGGCAGATTTTAATGAGCTCCCGGAGGCAGCGCTGCGCACCCCCATCCTCCCGCCTCTTCCGGGAACCGATGCTCTGAAACACAACCCTCGGTGGCAAGCCTGGAAAAAACCACAGGGCACATTTTCCCCCGCCTTTTCCCTTCCCTCCTCGCCTCCCCCAGCTTTTTTGCTCTCCTGCCGATGCCAAAGACCCAGCCGGGCTCTTGTGCTTTCACTCGCAGCTGCAGCTGCCGATTTTCGCTGTAAGCCCTTGTGCCTAGAAGGCCCAGAGCGAGGATTCTGGGACGCGGTGATTGAAGACAGCACCAGCACGGAGACCATTGCTCAGACTTTCCCTGTCTGTCGCCCCAACGCTCAACCCACAGAGAGGGAGGGAAAAAAAAAAAGAAAGAAAAAGAAAAAAAAAAGATGGAGAAGGAAAAAAAAAACCAACCAAAACCCACCGGACTGGCGCTCGCCCCTTCCCACCCACGCCGAGAACACGCTCAGCTGCGCCGGCACCGAGCAGCCGGGCAGGCAGCACACAGGCATGGGGTGAGCCCCCAGCCCTGTGACACCCTGGTGAACTCCGAATCCAACTCCAAATCCCACCAGAAGTGCGCTGGATCCTCTCCCACCGTTCAGCCCACTGTACATCACCCTAAAAACTCCCAGTGGGGAGCTAAGCACAGCCCAGTTATTTCCCTTTTGTGTTATTTTTAAGGAAAATAATAACAAGGCAGCATTGAGCTGTCTGCAGCACAGGGTGCATATCGGGTGTGGGTGCGGGGTGGTGACAAACGAGCGCGGTGCTAGGTCCTCGTGGGAAGCCGAACGCTCCCCACAGCACCAGCGCTGCCAGGACGCGCCCCAGAGCCGGGCAAACACCCTGGGAACGTGTCAGCATGTCCGCTGCTGGCGCCGCAGAACCCCGGGAACACGGTCCCCGGCACCCCGGGTGTCCAGGCATGCCCGGGAAGGTCCCGTGGGAACAAATCCCTGCCCTCCAGCACGGGGCCAAGGCAGCGCTCAGCGTGTGCCCCCGAGGCGGAGCGGGAACAACTCCAGCCGGGATGGACGGACGGATGGACGCGCGGTGGGGACAGAGGGAACCGGGCTGTGACCCCACGCACCCCGCGCCGGCCCGAGGAGGGGGTGTGCTGAGCATCTCCGGGCCAGCTGAGCCCTCACGTCCCAAAATCCTCCCGCGGCATCAGCGGCTCCCCGAGGACCGTGCCCGGGCGCATCCCAGCGCCGAAGTTCGGCGGGCAGCGGGGCGGGAGGGGACGGCGGGGAGGACTCACATCTGCGATGCATTCGAGGCCATCCGCATCCGGGCAGCGCGGCCACAGCCCAGCAGCCGGGCAGCCGGCCCCAGGGGGAACGCTGCCATATCACCAGGCAAAATCCCCACATCCCTCCCGCTCCTGTTACCGAGCCCGGAAGAAGGAAACAGCCCTCCCCACCGCTGCCCTGTTTACCAAGAGCTGGTTCCAAGCACTCGGGAGAATAGCAGGAGCATTTCAAGGCCCTGTTTCCACTCGGCTGACACACACTATTTATAGAAGCCCACAATTCTCCCAGAGCTTTCCTCGGGATCTCAGCAGAAATAGCCCGCCCCGGGTCTCTGCTGCCTCCTCTAAGGAGGCCAGGGCAGCGCCAGCCCCCCCAGGCTTCCCGCAACCTTCCACGGGCTTCCACGGCTTCTCGCCCGCCGGCCGCCCGCTCCGGGACGTCCTTGGGCACCCCGTCCCCGCCGCGGTGCCGGCCCCTCGCCCCCGGCCATCGCCACCCGCCCGAGCGGCCCGGAGGGAGCCGGGCTGGGCTGCCGGGCTGGCGGGGCCGCTCGCCGAGAGCGAGCGACAGCCGCCTCCCGCCCGGCTGCATCGGAGCGCGGCGGAGCCCCGGGGGACTCGCACCGGGGATGGAGTTGGCCTATTCAGGTTACAGAGACATGGCAGAGCGGAATTTGGCGCCGCGCCATCCCTTCTCCAGCCCCCCCCGCCCTCCTCTTCCACCCCCCGCTCCCCACCACCACCACCACCCTCCCTGCAAATTCCACAGCCCAGCAGGAGAAGCCAGTGTAAGGGGACACCTGGGGGGGCGAGGAGAGGGGAGAGGCTGGGGAGGGGGCCTCGATTCAGACCACGCGCCCCGACTCAGACCACGCCGGCAGCAGGGTGGGAAGGGGAGCGGGCAGGGTCCGCGCCCGCCACCCCGGGCTCGCTTCTGCTCCCTGTCACGCCAGGGCAAATCCGGAGCGACTCCACCGCGCGCCGTGCACACAATGAGCTCGCCCCGCTGCTTTTGGGGGGCTCTCCCGGCAGCCTCGGGCAGACGGGCTGCACGCACGAGGCCACCTGGCCGCGGGCACAGCCACGTCGGCCCCCCAGCACACAAACAAGCGGGGACTCAGGTGTCTCCACCTGCCCCGGCCTCGGGGGCACCAGCGCACAGAGCCTGGCGTCAGCGCGACCCTGCGGGGTGACTCCTCCGGCCCCTGCCGAAGCCACCGCGGTCCCCCGCGGTCCCTGTCGCAAGCACCGAGGGGCCGCGCGGGGGGGTTCAATCAGCTGATCGATAAAACAAATCAGAAGGGGATGACAGGCACGGGAGTAACAACCGCACGCCGAGCCCGCGCCACGGACCACGCAACTTCACCGGCGGGGCTGGGGGCGCCTCCCGCACGCCCCCCGGCCCGCAGCCCCCGGGAGAGCCCCCGCGGGGCCCCCGCCGCTCCCCGAGCCGGCCCGCCGGGGCGAGGGGCTGCGGGGCTGCGCCCCGGGGGTCCCCCCGTTCCGCGGGGAGCCCCCCGAGCCCCCGCGCTCCGCCGGCTCTGCCTTCTAGCGGCCGGAGCGGCTCTGACAGCTGTCACTCACCGGGGGCAGGGCCGGGGGCGGCCGGGGGAGGCGGCCGGGCCGGAGCGCCGGCAGCCCCCGCGCCCTGGGGGGCTCGCCCCGGGCCCCCCGCGCCCGCCGCCCCTCCCCACCACAAGTGCCATTAAACTCCGGCAATTTGGCACCAACTCGCCGCGCAACTTCAGCGGAGGGGACGGCGCGGGGGGGACACACGCGCGACACGCCGCCTCCTCCCCCCGCTCTGCCCAGAGGGGGTGTCCCGCGTGTCCTCCCCCCTCCCAGCCCCACACAAAGGCGGGGGTCCCCGGTACTCACCCGCCGGCTCCTGCGCTCCGCGCCCCTCGGAGCCCGCCCGCTTGGGGAGGCTCCTGCCGCCCGCCGGGGCTGCGTCCTGGCCGGCCGCGGGGGTCCCGGAGCCCTCGGCACCGCTCGCCACCTTCAACGAGAGCATTTCCAGCGCCTCCTGCTCACATTCTCCCCAGGCAACTCCGCTCCTGCCAGCCCGCCCCTCCTCCGTCCCCTGCCTGCTCTTTCCTCCTTCCCTCTCCCCCTCCACCCCTCTATTTTATTTTTCCGGGATTTTCTCCCCTCTACCGCTTAGCTTATTTTTTTCCCTTTTTTTCCTTTTTTTTCTCTCCCCCTTTTTTTCACCTTTTTCCCCCTTTTTTTTCCTCCTCTTTTTCTCCCCCCTTCGCCTCTCACACACACACAAGGCAGCGGAGCGGGAGGCGGAGGAACCGACCTCCCCTCTGCGCCTCCGCCGCTCGCCGCCTGCGGAAAGCAAAAGAAAGACACAGCGCAGCAGAGCCCTGGCTTGCCGCTGCCTCCCCTTCCTCCTCCTCCTCCTCCTCCTCCTCCTCCTCCTCCTCCTCCTCCTCCTCCTCCTCCTCCTCCTCCTCCCTCCTCCTCCACCACCTCCTCCCTCTCTCTTGCCTTCTGCCGCTCCCGGCTTTGTGGGGCTGGGATGAAGGGGGAGCAGAGCCAACGGCCAGGCGCGCCCAGCCCCTCGCTGCTCTCTCGGTGCGCGGCGGGGACCGCGGCTCCGCTCGGCTCGGCTGTCAGCGGCACGGCCAGCATCCGGCACCCGGGGAGCCGTGCAGCGCCGCCGGGGGCATGCCGGGCCTTGTAGTCCTTCCTTTCCCCCCTCTTTTTTCCCTCCTTCCTTCCCCCTTTTTTCTCCTCCCAGTCGCTGCGAGGCGCGCAGGGAGGGGCGCAAACGCGCGCGCGGCCGCTGAGCGCCGCTTTGGGGAGGGGGACACTCA